>LBNU01002965.1:152373-187235 GCA_014162995.1 Artemisia annua
AGTAAGTCACAGGGGCTGAACTGTACATTTTTAGAAGATTTTACAAAGGGATGTGTAGCTAATTGCCTACACTTGGATGTAGGTAAGATTTCCCACATATATATATATATATATATATATATATATATATATATATATATATATATATATATATATATATATATATATATATATATATATATATATATATATATATGTATATATATATATATGTATGTATATATATATATATGTATGTATATACATATATATGTATGTATATACATATATATATGTATATATATATATATATATTTTTGTGATAATGATGGAAATTATAGATTTCATAGAAAGCAGAAAGTAGTATGTTATTTTATGTCGTTGGTTGATACGAAGAGTGTTTTGATTGTCAGGTTTACCACTCTACATTTGTGGACGTGGAAGGAATTACTAAAGCTTGTGGGTGCCCCCTACTCCCTCTTAAAAGTCACATAAGAGGACCTGCTCCGGTTTCAGATCAAGGTCCAACATTTTTCCATATGCCACTAAGAGTTACTAGTAATTACTGCCCGTTTACTTATGAATGGGTCAATTTGGGTTGTGTTCGTCTCAAACGGGTCACATAAAATTTTTAACTAAAAGAAGAATGTTCATTTGGGTTGAACGTGTTAAAAGTCGCCCAGAGTCTTTTTTTTTAATGCATATAACCTCCTGAACTGTTTTATTAAAAGATTTACTGTATGTTATTATTATACTAATACTATTTCCATAGCTCACGCATTCGTAATTTTATAAAATGTGAAAGATATGGTCAGCCTAACCCGAATCCGTTTCGGCATACAAAAAAAGACCGTTTCTCAAACTGGTTTGACCTGTTACACAACTGGCACATCTAAATTATTCAAGACATGCACATTTCATCTGATTTTCTAGCTTTGTGCAGCCACAACTGATATAATTGATGAAGCAATCACGTTCTTTAGGGCGAATGTGTTCTTCAAGAACTTTGACATACAAAGTCCGGCTGATAAACTTCTTATTTATCTAACATTTTATATAAATGTGGCGTTGAAGAGGCTTGAAGGGTGCAGAACCTTAGCTGAAGGGACAAAAGCTGTAATTAATCTCGGTCTGGAAGATGTTCCTATACCTGGGGAACCCACTTTCCCTTTTCCTGGCCTCTTTCCGCTGCCAGGGTCTCAACAAGAAGGAGGTAAACTCTTATCAACTACCAACTATTACTATATGTCAACGTGAGGGTTAATATTACTAGTTGTATGATGGATAAATTGGGTAATGGATCAGAATGAGCTCTTCTTGAAACTGGTTATTTTTAGCATTGTCGAAACAGGCCGAGCCAGGCTGGGTTGGCTGCGGACACTTTCTGTCCAGTTTTAAATTTTTGTTCAACTAGTTAATGTGATTTTCCCTAATACTTGTTAATAAAAAAAAGCATATCTTCACTATGATAATGTAAATCTTTCAATAGAATAATTAGGAAGCTGTCTGCATTAGAAGTAGAATTTGGGCGACTTTCAACCCGTTCCCCTTTTAGCTTTTACTAGTAAATGGGTTGATTTGAGATCTCTAGTTATTATTTATCAAATAGTTAAATATAAACCTTCTATACCTTGGAAAGTATAACACTGCGTTTTGTTGCACATTTTCACTCTAGAATCATTTCATGTGTATTGAAGTTTCCAGCTTTCCCTTAATTTTGACGGGGCTTGGCATATGAGAAATAGTCGAAACCATCTTCTAAGGCCATGCATGGGAAACAAAGGAGTGCGACTAAGTTAAGAATAAGTATCGGCATTGGAATATTGCTTCCTTGGTAAAGGTGTTCTTTTTGCCTTCCTTGCTTCCAATGCCTGCCACCAGCCTACCTTCATCCTAACTTTGACCCTCTAGTGGCAAATTGATTAGTTCTAATCTTTGAGCTCATTAATATAAATTTTGGTCAGAGAAGATAATGGGTGTTCTGTTTGAGCTAGTAGACCGATAGCATTGTTGTAATTTTTTATTTTAGACTATATTATAAGTCCTGTTTAGAACGTTAATGTCGTGTAACAAGTGATTTATGCTAGTTAACTCCCCTAGAAAGTTTATGGTGTAAACTAGGCATAATAAATCATGATATTTATCAGTTAACACTGATGATCCATATTGCTTACATATCTTAGACTATTTTTTTATCAGATTATCGAACATACTCGACAAGTCGACATCATTCTTTCCCTGGTGTACTTGCCCTAAATTGCCATTTATATTTGTTAATTTGATCGATGGATGGAAATGAGTGCATTGATATGATAGAGATGTAAAAGCATGAGATAATAATTCATGTTTCAATGCTATTTCATGATGTGTTTTATGATTAAATTTGCAGAGCTGTTACGGAATTATCTTAAGCAAATAAGGGAAGAAACAAGCGGGAGATTGTTGAGCGTTGCATACAGACCTAACGGAACTCCAAACAAGTGGTGGTTAGCTTTTGCTAAACGAAAATTTATCAACACCATCGCTCTGAATTAAACCTGCGCCAGTATTACTTAGAACTAAATTCTATGATAGATTTTAGTTGCACCAAAATTCCAACTGAATTGTACTAAACTTCATTTTATGAGGATGTCTATGCTGTGAGGCCAAACAACTAATTAGATGTGTTGATGTGTTCTGTTCACATGTGAGTATACACACAATTAGCTGCTTGGCCATGCATTGAAGACATCATTTAATTCAATACTTTTATATTGTCCAGAAATTCATATTCAACCTTCCTATGTACACAAAACAAGGATTGAAGTTATTGCTAAGCACATTTATAGTGAACAATGAAGATTTAAGAATGTAGAATTTATGCTTTATATTTCTATGGTATAAATTATGTATCTCATGTTTCTTTTAAAATGTCGAGCAACTGAATTTAGATAAAGGAGCTCTACGGTCCCGTGACTATTGATAATCAGATTGAACGTAAGGCGAGTCCTTAATTTAGCAACTCATGTGTGTCATTTAAGGTTATTCAACGTCCATGGAGGTTATCAAAGTTGGCTACATTTTGGAGATCATGAGCATAATCTAACTCGTTTATGCATGGAATACATTTAGTACAGTTAGCAAAACTAAAAATGATTATGTAAGATAACTTCTTTTGTAAACATTGTAATTCATATCGACTCTTTAAGAATTGGACATTTTCTTTGGCACAGGCTTATATGAAACACGCTTTCGTTGTGAAGCGTAAACCACAGGATCTGTTTCCGGGGATCAAAGTAAACAACAAACAGTAAAAAAAAAAAAAAAAAAAAAAGTGTGCTCACAAGTGCACATATATTTGAGCACATGCACGACCCTCGGACATAAATTTGTCGGAAGTAGTTCCGGAAACAAAATCCCTATCTTCGAGTTTTTATTGAAATTATAAACTTTTCTTTACCATGGATTAGGGCTTAGCATCGGTCCCGGACCGGACCGGACTGACTAGGAGTGAGACCGAATTAGCCCAAAAGCCGAGACCGAGGGCCAGACCGAATGTGGTCGGTCCGGTCCGGTCTCGGTCTAGGTCGGTCGATCCGATCCAACAAGGCAAAATAGTCGGTTTGTGGTCCGGACCGGACCGACCAAGACCGAGACCGAATTAGCCCAAAAGCTGAGACCAAGGACCGGACCGAATGTGGTCGGTCCGGTCTCGGTCGGTCGGTCCGGTCCGTTCCGATGGTTTGCTCAGCCCTACTATGGATATAAAGAACTATAATTACTAGATATTAGAGTATCTCCAATGCAAAAATTGGTTGAGAAACGCAACCTATTTTCAAGTCATTGCTCCGATAGTAAAAACATATTCAATAAAATCTCTACTTATACCTACCTCTCACAACTAGATTAAAAATAACTTAATGAATAGGTTGAGCAACATCAACCCATTGATCCACTAAGTTCTATTCAACCTTTTACCAAAATGCACAAACCCATTTTCAACCTATTCTTGACATCCCCATCGGAGATGCTCTCAGAAATTAATTCAAGTAACCTACATTGTGTTCTCAAGTTGAGTAATATGATGTAAAGTAAATGAAAGTGATGTTTGTTGTGTTCTCGAGTTTTAGTTGGGAAGTAAAGTAGTGAAAGTGATAGGATTTTGCATTAAAAACTTTCACCCCACTTTTGGGGTGAAAAACAACTTTACATCCTTTCCATTTCTTTACTCCCTCTTAATTTACTTTACTTTCACTTTCTTCTTATTTTTTTCTTGAGAACATAGTGTAATTTTGAATCCTGGTTAAACGAGCCGTTTTATGGGAAAGTAGCTTGAAATCCCGCAAAGATATTACGGAACTTCTCTGCAAACCCTAAAGATGCACCTCGGGGACCTTGTAGACTAACCTTACAACCGTATATGGAACTTTGTGGGTGGTTCGCAGAGTTTGGGGCCTGGTATGCTAGATTCTTTGCGGGGTTCTTGGCTACTTTTGCAAATATGTGATTAGTTGGCTAAACGGTGAGTTCAGTAAGGATCAACAAAAAAATCAAAGATCAACTGGACAAATCCTATTTTTCATCAAAAAAAAAAAAAAAAAAAAAAAAAAAAAAAAAAAAAAAAAAAAACCTTACTTTTAAGTGTTCTTAAGTTAAATATCTTACAAACGTTGAATCCGTAAGCGGTAAAAAGTACACTAGCGCGACTAGATTTTGTTTTTTGGTTTTATCTTTCACTAGGCGTGCACTTCGATATTCTTTTGGCATTTTTTTTTTCACTTTTTATGTGTATTAAATATTAGGTGATACGAAATCACATGTGATATTTATGATGCGAGTTTTAAATTTTAAATCACAAATTACTTGTGATTTCGCCAACCGCATGTGATTTTTCATATTATGTGACTTTACAAATCACATGTGATTATTTATGGCGTAAATTTTTTCATTAAAATAAAATATCAAAAGTTTATAGAAATGCCCCTATAATGAAAAATTATTTCATTTCGTCCATTAAAGTTCGAACTCAACTTGTGACATATTTTGATATTTTGACCCTAAACATGTCATTTTTGTGTTCATATTCTTGAATGAGTCGTAGTGGTCCACCTTTCCCACGCGCGAAGGAGGTTTAGACTACATGTTATATTAATAAAGAAAGTGGTTTATGACGTGGCATAAAAGGTGCCACGTAAGCTGTTAATGTATGAAGCATACAAGCGGTCTTATTGTCACGAGCCAAATTCTGAAAGATCAGGTTTTGCTTGAAAGCGTGTTCAATATGAGGGTTCTTGGTTTATCCTATTGGTTTTGTTGGAGTACCCCAACGGTAAAGGTGTAATACGTTCAACGAGTAAATGACTCGATATGGCTTCTACATGGAGTATTACATTACTCTATCTGGCTACAATTGAATGTGACATCGTGTCTTGGCACGATATCATGTTATCCTCTACAACGTCTCTGGTGGAGACCTCTCCCGCTACCTTTGTGCAACCAACACTTTTAAAAACTTTTGGGAGAATGACTTGAGCGATTTAATTACGGCCCGCCTCGGTCCGACTTGGCTCTAACCACTTGTTGCAAAGTCATTATTTCGACCCTACGTGGCATCCTTAAACCGGTAAGGACCAGCCTTCCTAGTTTTGTCCTGTTTTGGATTCATCATGGGAGTGCCCTCAACTCTCTACCAGTATGGTGTCATGTTGAGTCCTCTACTAGTGAGTCGATTTTGCTCGGCCCCACTATTTACTTGCAAGAAAAGGAAAAAGAAAAATTAGAAAATACAAAACCGAGTTAAAACTCAAGTGAGTCGATTCCTCTTACTCTTCCTGAACGAGTGTGTCTCTCTAGTCTCTCCACTCCCCTTTGTTTTGGATCATCAAACAAATTAAAAGCAAAATGCATCATTCCATTTCTTAACCCAAAATTTTCATTTTTTGTCATAGATCTGTAATCCAATCTCAACAACAGTAACTAATTCCAAATCCCCAACATTCACATTTTATCGATCTATTAATCACAATGAAACTCAAAATGTCATCAAATCCCCCTTTATGTCCTCATTTAACCCACTTTAAATCCACTCACGGTACGACGCCGTTTCACACCTTCTTACAACGCCTCACCGTCAAGCCGTTGGGACGCGCCACCGCGCGTAGGGGCGACACCGAGGTTTTTCGCTGCGGCGCGTGTGGTCACGCGCGTGTTAGAATGTACGTCTGCGTGACGTGTGACGCGGCTATGTGTGAGGCGCACGCGCCGGGTCATGATCATGAGATTGTAGTGGACGTGGATCGAGCGGAGTTGTTTTGTTGTGTGTGTTGTGATCAGGTGTACGATCGCGATTTCGATACCGCGATCGTAACGTTGGGCGCGTGTAGCCACGCGCCCCAGCCGCGGGAGGGTTTGCGGAAGAGAAGGCGCGTGGATTACCGTCCGTGGACGCCTGATTCGAAAGAAAAGGCGTTGTTAGCGTTAGGAACGAATGCGGATACGGGTTTGGTAAAAGACGATAACGAGAGTTTTCCGGTTGGATTAAAAGGGTTAAATAATCTCGGAAACACGTGTTTTATGAATTCGGTATTGCAGGCATTGTTACACACACCGCCATTACGAAACTATTTCCTTAGTGATCGGCATAACCGGTTTGTTTGTCAGCAGAAAAACGCGGGTCTAGATAAAAAGAATAAGAATTTACAGAGGTTGTGTTTGGCTTGTGATACGGATGCATTGTTTTCGGCTGTTTTTTCTGGTGATCGTAAACCGTATAGCCCTGCAAAGTTTTTATACAGGTCCGGGTCCCTTTTTTGGAATATATATCTTAATGTGGGACGTGTTTAAGTTTGGTACCAAAATGTAGCTGTCTTAAGGGACTTTTTTAAATTTTGGTACTAAAATTTAAAAGTAGGCCATGTTAAATTATTTGTAATTGTTTTCCAGTTGGTGGCAGCATGCGGGTAACCTGGCGAGTTATGAGCAGCAGGATGCTCATGAGTTTTTCATTTCTATGCTTGATGGGATCCATGAAAAGGTGGAAAAGGATGTGCGTAAACCTCATAATCAAGGTTAACTCAGTTTTGATCTGTTACTAGTCTTTTCGTTTGTTTGTTTGTGAATCTGTAACTATTTGTGTGGGTCGTAAATTTAGTTGGGGTTCTTTATTCCAGGATTGGAAAGTTGATATTTTGTCTGATAAATTTAGGGGCATAGATGCGTAGTGGTGTCATTGTCGTTGAGTTGACGTAGAATTATATATTAATTGGCATTCTTCGGTTTTTGGATAACCATGGTTTCCGACCTTTTTGCGTGGCCACTTCAAGGTTGTTTGCACCTAGCAGGAATTGAACTCGAGACCTCCCCACATTTTAGTGTGATAGTTACAAGCCCTTTTACCACTAGGCCACCCCTGAGTGGTTTAAATTGGCATTCTTCATCTTAGTGTGATATGGTTTATTGATTTCCCTGCATCATGCTGATATTGTTCTATAGTTTAGACTTTAAAGAATCTGGGCAAGGGACCTGGTCTGCTATATGCAAGTTGTCGAAACTGATATGTCAAATCTTGACCAAAATCACCTTTCATAGGACCTATCATGTATTGTCACCGACGTATCCTTATTATCTGTTTGGTATCAATACTGCTCCTNCCGGCCCGCCTCGGTCCGACTTGGCTCTAACCACTTGTTGCAAAGTCATTATTTCGACCCTACGTGGCATCCTTAAACCGGTAAGGACCAGCCTTCCTAGTTTTGTCCTGTTTTGGATTCATCATGGGAGTGCCCTCAACTCTCTACCAGTGTGGTGTCATGTTGAGTCCTCTACTAGTGACGCGTACTACACCTTTACCGTTAAGGCACTCCCAAAAAACCAACAAGATAAACCAAAAACGTTCGCATTCAACTAGCTTCCAAACAAAACCCTACTTTTCATAATTTGGCTTCCTAAAAAAATTACTCCCTGGGGCTGAGGAATGGGGTGAAAATACTATTCTGAAACCGAACAGAATGGGACTCGGGTCAGTTCGGTTTGTCTCGGTCGGTTTCGGTTTCGGTTGTATTTCCCAAAACTGCACTTATTTCTTTGGTTTTTCTCCCGACCCGATACCGACTTTTCATAAAACCTAGAACTGAGAACCGACCCGAAGGATATGGGTTCGGTTTCGGTACATTCAGTTTCGGTCGATTTTTCAGGATTTTTCGGTTTTGGTCGATTTTGCTCGGCCCCACTATTTACTTACAAGAAAAGGAAAAAGAAAAATTAGAAAATACAAAACCGAGTTAAAACTCAAGTGAGTCGATTCCTCTTACTCTTCCTGAACGAGTGTGTCTCTAGTCTCTCCACTCCCCTTTGTTTTGGATCATCAAACAAATTAAAAGCAAAATGCATCATTCCATTTCTTAACCCAAAATTTTCATTTTTTGTCATAGATCTGTAATCCAATCTCAACAACAGTAACTAATTTCAATTCCCCAACATTCACATTTTATCGATCTATTCTTCACAATGAAACTCAAAATGTCATCAAACCCCCCTTCTTTAAATCCCCCTTTATGTCCTCATTTAACCCACTTTAAATCCACTCACGGTACGACGCCGTTTCACACCTTCTTACAACGCCTCACCGTCAAGCCCTTGGGACGCGCCACAGCGCGTAAGGGCGACACGGAGCTTTTTCGCTGCGGCGCGTGTGGTCACGCGCGTGTGAGAATGTACATCTGCGTGACGTGTGACGCGGCTATGTGTGAGGCGCACGCGCCGGATCATGATCATGAGATTGTGGTGGACGTGGATCGAGCGGAGTTGTTTTGTTGTGTGTGTTGTGATCAGGTGTATGATCGGGATTTTGATACCGCGATCGTGACGTTGGGCGCGTGTAGCCACGCGCCCCAGCCGCGGGAGGGTCTGCGGAAGAGGAGGCGCGTGGATTACCGTCCGTGGACGCCTGATTCGAAAGAAAAGGCGTTGTTAGCGTTAGGAACGAACACGGATACGGGTTTGGTAAAAGACGATAACGAGAGTTTTCCGGTTGGGTTAAAAGGGTTAAATAATCTCGGAAACACGTGTTTTATGAATTCTGTATTGCAGGCATTGTTACACACACCGCCATTACGAAACTATTTCCTTAGTGATCGGCATAACCGGTTTGTTTGTCAGCAGAAAAACGCAGGTCTAGATAAAAAGAATAAGAATTTACAGAGGTTGTGTTTGGCTTGTGATACAGACGCATTGTTTTCCGCTGTTTTTTCTGGTGATCGTAAACCGTATAGCCCTGCAAAGTTTTTATATAGGTCTGGGTCCATTTTTTGGAATGTAATAAATCTTAATGTGGGACGTGTTTAATTTTGGTACCAAAATGTAGCTGTTTTAAGGGTCTTTTTTAAATTTTGGTACTAAAATTCAAAAGTAGGCCGTGTTAAATATATGATTATTTGTAATTGTTTTCCAGTTGGTGGCAGCATGCGGGTAACCTGGCGAGTTATGAGCAGCAGGATGCTCATGAGTTTTTCATTTCTATGCTTGATGGGATCCATGAAAAGGTGGAAAAGGATGTGCGTAAACCTCATAATCAAGGTTAACTCACTTTCGATCTGTTACTAGTCTTTTTGTTTGTTTGTTTGTTTGTTTGTGAAGCTGTGACTATTTGTGTGGGTCGTAAATTTAGACGGGGCTCTTTATTCCATAATTGGAAAGTTGATATTTTGTCTGATAAATTTAGGGGTATAGATGCATAGTGGTGTTTTTGTCGTTGAGTTGACGTAGAATTATATTTTTATTGGCATTCTTCGGTTTTTGGATAACCATGGTTTCCGACCTTTTAGTGTGGCCACTTCAAGGTTGTTTGTACCTAGCAGGAATTGAACTTGAGACCTCACACATTTTAGTGTGATTGTCACAAGCCCTTTTACCACTAGGCCACCCCTGAGTGGTTTAAATTGGCATTCTTCATCTTAATGTGATATGGTTTATTGATTTCCCTGCATCATGCTGATATTGTTATATAGTTTAGACTTTAGAGAATCTGGGCAAGGGACCTGGTCTGCTATATGCAAGTTGTCGAAACTGATATGTCAAATCTTGACCAAAATAACACCTTTCATAGGACCTATCATGTATTGTCACCGACGTATCCTTATTATCTGTTTGGTATCAATACTGCTACTTTGATCAAATTCTACAAGCAGTCTTTTGTATATTAGTTTGCTTTTTGTATAATGCCTTTCAGTGCTGCACTTTTGTTTTTAACTATAATATTTTTCTGACAAAAACACACGACCAGTTGTGGAACACTGCTGATGTTAGGGTCAACGGGTGACTTAAGAGTATTATTTAACACGATTGCTGTCTATTGGTCTTACTAAGACGGTTAAGTGGCCCAAATTGGCTTATATTCTTATTCATTGCTCTCCTTAAGACTTGAAAGTGGGTAAATACTTGCAAGTGTCCACATGATTAGGATTATGTTGACTAGAGTATGGTACTCTTAGTCGATGGTTCTATCCTCTAACTCACTAAGAACTAGAAAATTCATTATCAATCCCCTGCGATGTCCATATCTTTGCTGGTCTAGCTCTGATTGTGGCAATCTTTAATGCAGTTAACTGATAAGAGTAACAAGAGTGATAGGATCGTGGCACACTGGATTTAGATTCTTTAGAAAGACTATTTGCCAGCTTGCACACGCTTTATTTCTGTAAGTCCACTCCCATAGCCTATTTCAGTTCATCATAGGATTTTCTTGTGTCACGTCTCTTCTTTTGCTAATCCCGCCTGGCCATTGATAGGATCTTTTATCTTTTGAAACAGATTAGCAGGAGCCTGGAGAAGTTCAAGGTTTCCACTAGATACAGCCAAGCTAAATTCTTTTTGTCAAATATCAAACTTCCTACATAATTTCAACTGGATGAATATAGGGATGTGGCACAAGATCCTAGTTTCAGGATTAGTGGATGAGACAAGCTAACTAAACCAGCAACTCCCTATTTACAGTTTTGGTAATTAATCTCTTACAGTAATTTTCTTATAGTGAGCTAAAAAAAAAATAGGTGTAAATATATTACTTGATATTGGTCATAATGGGTTAATGTTGTGTTTTTTGTTAATTTATTTGCTGAAACATTTGATATGTTATCATCTCCTAGTTTAGTTTTTGGCAATAAAATGATTATACCTTGCATTTGAAGAGAGAATTGTCAAGACCTAATGACTTGTATCTTTTTTATAGGTAGTGGAGACTGCTGTATCGCCCATAGAGTGTTTTCTGGAATATTGCGCTCTGATGTCATGTGCACAGCGTGTGGTTATACATCCACAACATATGATCCTTGTGTAGACATCTCGTTGGATCTGGTATCTAACAAGGAAGGTTCTCGGAAAACATCGACAAAAAACCATCACTCTTGCAACGGAAATGCAGAAACTGTAACTCCGGGTATGTCTACACTAATGGGGTGTTTGGACCGATTTACAAGACCAGAAAGATTAGGTTCTGACCAAAAGTTTTTTTGTCAAAAGTGTCAAGTAAGCCAGGAATCCCTCAAACAAATGTCTATTAGAAAGCTTCCGTTGGTTTCTTGTTTTCACATAAAAAGATTTGAGCATTCTCCAATTAGGAAGATGTCAAGGAAGGTTGATCGCTACTTGCAATTTCCATTCTCCTTAGACATGTCTCCATATCTCTCGTCCTCCATATTAAGGAGTAGATTCGGGAACCGGATTTTTGCATTTGATGGGGATGGAAACGGACCAGATTCTTCTAATGAGTCGACTTCAGAATTTGAGTTATTTGCTGTTGTGACACACTCTGGGAAACTAGATGCAGGACACTATTCAACATATTTGAGGCTGAGCAATCAGTGGTACAAGTGTGATGATGCATGGGTGACCCAAGTTAATGAGAACATCGTGAGGGCTGCTCAAGGATACATGATGTTTTATGTTCAGAAAATGCTTTATTACCAGGCGAGTGACAAAGTTGGTGGCTCATGAAGATAATTTTGGATTAGAGGATGAAGATTTTGATGTTCTCTTTTGCAAATGTTTTTTTTATTTCTGTTGAATTTTAATCAAGTGTTGATTCTTCTGCGTGTTTTTTAAGTACCCCTCAGATGGATCATGCAACACTTGAATCAAATTATACCCTTTAAATATGTACATTCACAGCTTGGTTACAGAAGGTTATTGGCTCTGTTCTTTTGTTGTGGGCGCGAAGATACGCAATGAGTGACTAGAGTTAATTGCAGGGTTATCCGTACCAGGTTTTACACAATTTGTTAATTAGCAATGTGCAACAACTATACATATTTGAAGTTATTTTGTTGGTTCAAACATTAATCGTCCATTTATCTGTGTTTGTATATCGACATGGATCTTACCGAAATAAAAATTGATCAAATAAGAAATACGTCAGTCATTGCGACTGTATTTCAGGTTCAAATGTCAAAAGATGTATTGGTGTATTTCTCTTATTTTCATATCAACAATAACTAAAATATAACAATCCAAAGAGATATAGTTTGTATAAATTCTCATAAAATCCTAGATAAACTCTTCCTCAAATTACATTTACAATTATTATTGCTCCTCCACATGAAACTAATCTCTTATGCTTGTATCATTAAGAAACTCAAAAATGGAATTTTAGAATTTAGAATAACCCTACCTGCTCTGCAAAGAGGCGATGAGATGGATTCATGTACTTAAGAAAATAAATTATCCAACTTCAGGGTGTTCTTTGTTTGAACCATCAGATCCCATTCGCCTAAAAAGAACCCTTAGTATCGATGCAGCTGCGATCAAAGCTATTTCCAAATGCTCAGAGCTACTAGTTTTAATGGTCAACTGACCCATGTTTCGGTTATTTAGATTAGCATTTATGGACATGTTTGTCCGTCGCCCTAACCTGAAATCTGACTCTATGCTTCCACCCAAAACCGTCTCTTTGTTCATAGACAATAGCGTCATGGTGAGGCTAACCTTGTCATTCCGCACAGGATAGTCTCTCCCTCTAACTGTCGCCTGCAAACTCCCACCATAAGCCACTTGTTCACGACCACCCATTCGACCACCATTTACCACAAACTTCAACCTCTTCCCTACTAAAAAACTATCTTCCAGCTTGGCACCCGCATAGTAATGGTTCCCAAAAGACATCAACGATACTCCACATTCTGCAGTATTGCGTTCTAATAAATGTGCCTTTGTGTTACCATGAAGGGTGTACATTAGCTCTTTACCTGAAGACTGGACATCCAACGCCGCACTATAAGTGGGCCCTCGTGGATCAACAAAAGCTGCACAACACTCTGACTGTATATTTAAATCCTGTTTATCTTTGCTGATCTGTCCTGTAACCGATGCATACAAGTTTTTGCTTACTTTGCTAGCTGACTCTAGGTTTATTCCATCAAACCCCACATCATGGTCCCAACCATGGGGATCAAGAACTGGTCGAGCCAGCCACTGGTCACTAGTAACAAGGCAACGGTATCTATGCGAAGGGTTACCAGAATCAAAACTAGGAGGGATCGCCATATCTGGTAAAAGTACAGGCTCTGGAGGAGGCTCCTCATTGTTACTGGAACTCCCTTCACCAGCTAAATTCCCATTGTCAGAATGATTCTTCTCTTTCTGTGCACGCAATTGTTCCTTTAGTTGTTTCTTTAAATAAAGTGTCTCTCGATAATCCAGCTCATCAAGATAGTCGTTCTTCTGAGATTTTGTTAACTTCTTGAACTGGGATTTTGTCAAGATTCGTATAGGAGGTAACTGATCATACTCTTCTTCTTCTTCTTCCATATCTGAAAATGAGATGGTGTCTATTTCACCTTCAGCTCCATTTGGATTTGAAATATGATGGCGGAGAAAAGATGAAAGAAGATGAGGTAGAGACGGGATTCGGTTATTATTGGATATCCCCAATTCAATTCTGTCCTGGAAATCCAGAAGTTTGTTAACATCACCCAAAATTTTGGTGCACAAGCATGACAAAAGAAACTGAGATTTCCAAATCTGCCCATTTGGAAGAATCTTATCTCCACTGATATTTGTTCTACATTGAGGATGATTCTCTACGAAGAGAACGGGGTTTCTAAGTGTCGAGTCAGAAATAGCCTGGTGAATGTAATGTTGTACAATTTCCGTGCATTGGGTACAATATGACTCGTAAGTGACAGGGTATCCGTTAGGTCCTTCTGGAAGAGGTGAAGAAGAATGAGTCATAACAAGCATGGTGTTAAACCAGATTCCACTACCGAATACTTCGGTTATGAGCTTCAAAAGCGGGAAATCACTGTAACCCACATTAAGCAAGTCAAGGCGTTCTAAATACAAAACCATATCTGGAGGGGATCTTCCGATACGTTTCTTGATCTTGTGTAGAATCTTCCGGTTTCTTCCAGCAGTACTTGGTGACGGAGGTAACAGGCCAGGTGTATCAACGAAAGATATCTTGATACCATTAACTGTCCCCACAACTTCCTGGACATGGTCAGTAGAAGGTTGGAAGGCATTCGTCTTGGCTTTTGCTTGATTAAGTATAGAATTAATCGTTGAACTTTTGCCAACACCTGTTTTACCGAGAACTAGTATTGAAAATGAGAAATCCAATTCAGGAACACCTGAAGTTTCTTGTTCTATAGCAATCTCCTTGGCTTTATCACTGCTGAGATTAACTCTTTTGAGATCAGATTCTCCTGCACGTATTAAAGTTGCCAGATGGATCCGGTATAAGACTTTGGCTACCATGAGATCGTCTGGTGAACGACCAAGACGACGAAGAAGACGCAAGAACTTAATCTGAAGCCTCTCGATCTTTACCAATGGATCCAACTTCTTTTCCTTGTTGGCATGATGATGTTGACGGGAACTCTCCAAAGTGACTTGCTGTAGAGGTGAAGGATGTGAGTTTTCTTGGTTGGGAGCAGATGGGCGTGACACATCAGCCGATTCCGGTGGTGGAGGGGTGGTTGTTTGTGCAGTACCTGACAAATGCACAGAAAAGGGGTGGTCATATAACTGATGCATCGTATCGGGAACCTCAACTAACTACAATAACACTTTTCCATGTTAGTATTCAACGTGTGTGCATGTGGATATCCTAGTTTGTGATCATGCCAAAAACAAGAAGTGGCAATTTCGACCCATTTACTTATGAATGAGTCGGTTTGGGTTGTGCTTTATTTCAATTTATTTTGCAAAAACGGGAATGGGTCAAATGGGTTGAAACCCGTCTACATATTATGTATACAATCTCCTAATGCATTTTAATTTAAAGAATTGGAACTATTACTTTAATCAAATTCTGTTTGTAGTAAAGATCAACCCTCTAACTATTTATAGAACCACAAAAGAGAGGTTGTGGGTCAGCTGAACCCGTTCAGCAGCATACAAAAAAGACCCATCTCAGCCTGAACCCGTTTGACCCGTTACAGAACCTGCCCAACCCACCCCCACCTGCCCATCATGCGACCACAGAAAAGGATATTTAATCTACTAAGCAATTCAGCAAAAGTTGTGCAAGAAGAAATCTGTTTATGTCTTTTTAACACGCATGTCTTCAGAGTTTATTCTAGAAGTGCTAGTTATATCTTGGTTTAAGATTGTGCAATGGTTTAGACAACACTCTCGAGGCATGTCTCGGAATATAGTTGTTTTTTCTTTGTGTGGGAGTCCCACAAAATATCTGTAGTTAACTCATATTCATTGATTCATTCAATAAAATTTTATCGGAGGCTCTGCCCTCTTTTACCCCCCAAAAAAAAGGTTATAAATACTCAATAAGGAAATGGATAAAGTTGATACCATGAACACTGAACTCGTTAGCAGGATTTTCACCTTCAAAGAAACTGTCACTACCGGACAATGGTCTAGCTGAAGATATAGAGTTCGAAACCAACTGGGATAAAACCCAATCCTTTATGCTCATCATGATTCCTGAAATGTAAAAGAAACAACTCTTATGGTTCTAAATTCTTGTAAATATCACAACTTGTGATTACAAACTTGCTTATGAAATGCAGAGGGTTGAGGTTTAAACTAATATCTATTAGAAGAGAATAAACTAACAAAAAACGGCTTGATAGTGCAATCAAGTTTCACTTGTAACAAATAAATGCAAAGTACGTGGATTTATTACCAATTTATGCACCAATATTTCAGCTTTCACCCAATTTATGCAACAAATAAAAGAAGTGAAACTTAGTCTCACAATTATACAAACTAAACTTGAAAATGAAGTTTCACTTTTTTCCATAAAATGGTTCTTAACCAAACTTGACTATTAATCGGAAATAAATCCACTTAGTTACATTCATTAGTAACAAAGTGAAACGTGGTTTCATTTTTGAACCTTTTGGCCGTTACACTAATCTCAATGTAGCAATACATAAGCAAGCACTGAATAAACTCTAGTTATGCTCTATTACTAACAGCCAAATTGAAGTTTGAGAAGGTAATGATGGACTCGTTAAGGCACTACGCTACAGCTTCAGATGCATTGCAGAAACTTAATTATTTAGCCATGACGTTTTCACTTTTCAGTTGCTCTTTGTGTAATTATTGCCCACCAATCAATTATGCCACAGACAGGGTAATTCCCTAGTAATACGTTTGTGATTCGGGTACCATTTCTAATCCAATCAGATTAGCCAAAAGGTTCACTTGTGATAGTTGTAATGAAGTCCGTATGATCAAATATGAATTATTGATCCAAGTTTGCTCTGAACTTCCCTAAACAAGCTCCTTTGGATCTCAGCATAACAAGAATCTCAGGTCATTCATTTAAAAATCTGATCAGCCAAAATGGTGTATATGATTAACACACAGTTGTACCTCATCTAAGAGTAAACTCGATACTTTGACTGATAAGTTGCGCAGGAAATGATTTAAAGGAAAATAAGGTTAGAGATAAAAATCAAGGCAAAAAGGTGATGAAGGTAAAGTTAATTACAATACGATAACCTTTTTTATTTGTATTTGATAAAAGGAAACATAGTGACGATGGGATTATTCAAAGTAAAGGTGACATAATGTTACAATTTAGGAAAAATCGTGACGTTGGGGTTTCTGTCGACAAAAGTAGAGTGAGAGAAGATCCAACAGGGGAGGGGTGACGTAAAGTAACCCTGCTTATTTCTGTAATGAAAGTAGTGTGAATTTGTGAGATAAGAAAAGCGATGTTATAAATATGGTATAAGCCTATAAGGACAATTTGGTTCCTTCCATTTCAATATCTCCTAAATCACCTCTAAACCTTAAAAGAAGCAAACTTTAATCGTATATGGACTTCAGTTTACTTATTTTATCAAGTATGGCTATGATTTTCGGTTTAATTATCATAGTTTCTAATTGTTTGCTGTTACTGCAAATGAAAGTTACCGTATGAAATAATCATTATATTGTACAATTTGCCATCAAAACTCACAAGTCCAAAAACAAAGTGCATTAACAACCAATCAATCTAGTCACTAATAATTTGCATAAAGAATTACAGAGAAGTGATAAAAATAAATACCTGAGATTAATTAAACTACAGCATCTGAATGAATTGAGATAAGAACAAATCTGAAGGAATGATTGAAGAAGAGGAAGATTTTGAGCCCTAAATTTTATTACTACTAGTTAGATGGATGGATGGATAGGGTTGTTGTTGTTTTATTATACTCGAGTGAAAAACACAACATATGATGATAGTATGCAATTGGAACAAGGCGTTATTGTTGACAACAAGTCATCATTTTCTACTTTCTACTTTTTATTACGACTACTACTATATTACAGTATTATTGTCTTTTCTCCTTAAGCGTTTCGATTCACGAAAATATTAATAATAAATAATAATAATAATAATCTTTTATATATCTTTTATATAATAAAACAAAACCCCAAGTGGGGACTTTTCCATTTCTAAAAAACTAAACCATACCTTATTTAGTAATAATATTATTTAAAAAAAAGATTATTTTCTTATTAGGTAACATTTTATATTTATCCATAATACAAGTAGAAGATAACTACAAAAAATATAGATAAGAAGCAATTAACAATAGGATTAAAACTTTTAAATAATTATCTTTAATAATAAAAAACTATAATTAAACATCATAAATCAAACAAAAAAAAGATTAAATTATTTGTTTTTTAATAAATAAAAATATGTGATTCAAATTTTTTTTTATTAAAAAACCCGCGCGTGCGCGGGCATTATAACTAGTTTATATAATAAAACAAAACTCTAAGTAGGGACTTTTGCATTTCAAAAAAACTAAATCATTCCTTATTAGGTAATAGTTGAATTATTATGAGAAAAAATCATTAAATAGTAATGAAGTTTCATTAGTGTTTCAATTTAGTCACTCATACTTTTTTTGGTGAGGTTTAACCACTCAAGTTTCACAAGTGTTCCATTCTTATGTAATTTTTATGTTTGAGTGACCAAAATGAAACAGTTCTCAAACTTCGTTATAATTTTGTGACTTAGATTTTTCTTAAGTGTGCATAAGTTGGTTGTACATTGAGTTGGTTGAGATTAGAGAAATTCAGGGGGTGGGTGTTTATTATCAAGGTACAACCAAACAATGCAGTTATTTTAAACATTTACACAACATTGGAACACTTTTTAAAGTTGAGTGATTTTTGTGGTTAGTATAAAGTTCGAGTGACTGAATTGGAACAGTGGTGAAACTTTGTTACTATTAGGCAATATTTTTCCAATTATTATTTATTTTTAAAAAGATGTTAAATAAGAAAAAACTCTTAAATATTTCCGGATTTAGCTAAATTTGAAAAAAAAACGTTTTTTGAGTTCGATGTATAAAAAGATTAAAGAATACACATGTACTTGAGGGCTTATATTTGATAGTTTTGGACCAAAGTGTATATTAAAAAATAATGTCGCGCTCCATATGACTCTAATCATAAGATTAAAAACATAAGAAAATATATATATATATATATATAGAGTTAGGATCAAATGAGAAATATAGTTAAGATGAGAAGAATGAGAAGAAATTACAACCACAAATATTAGATGCACCCATGAAAAATAGATGCATCTCCTATTATTCCTCTTTCCTTATTTGAAATATGTGGCTATAATTATTTCTCACTCTTCTCATTTCATAAATTCTTCTCACTAGATCCATACTCTATATATATATATAGAGTATGGATCAAATGAGAAATAAAAGTAGAATGAGAAGAATGAGAAGTAACCACAGCCGCACATTTCAGATGCACCTACAAAATAAGATGCATCTCCCATGAAATTCTCTTTCTTCATTTGAAATGTGTGGCTACAAACATTTCTCATTCTTCTTATTTTATTTTCTCTTCTTAGTGGATCCATACTCTATATATATATATATATATATATATATATATATATATATATATATATATATATCCTCACAATCGAATCTCCAACTCCCTGTATCCTATCGCTACCCAATGAATCAAAGGTATGATTTTGAAGAAAAAAGGATTAGCATCCATTCACCGAAGGTATGGTTTGGGTTTTAGTTTTTTTTTTTCTCCATCTCCTAACAAGAAAAATCGACTCATAAATCTTAATAATCAGGGTTGATTGATTTAACTTTTAAGCGACATAAGTCAATAGTATTTCCTTTATTTTCTTTGAGTTTGAACTCCTAACACATTTACTATTAGCTATATAGTATTGCTTTGATGTTGGAATGATACTTTTTGTGCAACTCATGGACGAGATCCATGCAAAAAGACTTGCTCAATCGCATAGATTGAGTATAACTATTTATTTTATTATGCTAGAAGTTGTTAACTTCATTTTTACTCAATTCGTAATTGAAAAAGAAGTGATATAACTCATGTCAATATTTTATGGAGTGTTATTTATGCACTGTTAGAAACGCAGTATTAATATATATTTAAAATGATAAGCTTTTGATGAAAAGCTATATACTCAAATGAGTAAATGAGTATTTTGAGACGGTCTTTGTTAACATTGAATGTGTTATTGCCACGACATGTGTTCTATGATTTTGGTACATATTAATGAAACCAAGAATATTTTTTTATTAACCAAAAATATGATTTTGGTTAACATTTTTTTTCTATAACAGAGGACCATTTAAAGAAACCAAAGAGCATAGTTAATGTTGGGCATTGGAGGTAGCTCAAAGTACATATCAAGAAAATTTGGTGAAAAATGTTATGTAGTTACCATTAGCCATGTACAGGTCGGGAAGGCTCAAGTGCTTGCCGCTGCACAAGGACTGGCCTACAGGGTATTATGGTTAATTTACAGATGATGACAGTAAGCAGGTATCATCAATTGGAAATCTTAACACAAGACTTTTTGTTTATGTTTAACGTTAAGCTATTTAACACTTTAAATTGATCATTGCATACTTTTGACACGTATCTAAATAGGGCATTTCGGATTTCAAGTGTTTAGCTTATACTTATTATTAAGCACTTTTATAATAAACATCTCCATCGGTGCTTACTTTAGCACAAAATAAGCAAGTAAGCAGTTTAAGTTTTTACATTCAAAGTCCACACACCTGAAAGAATAACAAACCCAAACACCCTCTTAGTTTATATCATGGTCTGAATTTCCTAAAATTCCATTGTAGAGGTGGTTCGAGTTCCAATCCAATTCCAATTCCAATTCAAACATTAAATTGGTGTTCACAATCGACTTCAGTGGCATATTAAGGGCGGAGACAATAAATTCAATGTGTAAGTTTCTTATTATTCGTTTGTCATTCATGAATTTGTATACTAATGATTGTGTGATATATTTCTGTTAATTTCGAAGGTTATTGCAACTATAATATCTTGACATGGCTTCTTCTTCATCACTTGTGATCATGTTTCATAATTCTTTTTCAGTTATCAATTGTTTAGATTTTATAAATGCATGGTTCAGTTATGATATATTTTAGTGTTTCTTTTGAGAAGTTTGGTGATGGCTTTTTGTTTTTGGATGATTACAGTTGTGGTAGCTTTGATGTTGGCTCACAAAAACGCAATTCTTTTAGCATTGGGCTCCTCAATAGCTGATTTATTTATTTGGTACTACATGATGATTTGGATGCCAAAGTGTCCAATTTTCTGCTCATATGTACATTTAGCTCTTCCTCAGTTTTTTGCTTGACCGCTCAAGATCGAGCTACACTAACAAATAAGTAGCCGTTTGGACGTAAGTTTGTTATCATAAATTTGTATCTTATGAAATTGGTATGTTGGATAAGCACTTGATGTGCCATGGTATGCAAGCTTACCTAGACTTGATGCAAAACATTACTTGGAACAATACGAAGGTGATGATGATGTTTGGACTACAATCTTGACAACAAGGTTAATTATCCTACTTTGTAATCATTTAAATATGTTAAACTATTAATAGTTTCTATTTTATTTTGTTAAAAACCTTACTTTTTTTTGAACGGCAATATTATTCAAAGAAACGCTAGCAAGGAGCTAGAAATTACAAAGAAATACAATAAGGGTTTTTAAGCCAATCATTCCAACCGAATGAAGCTTTACTTCTAAATTTACACCAATTAAAAGACGACAAAAACAATTGCATCAAATAACATCGACTTCTTAGGCGGCTTCTCATCAAACAGAATTTTATTACGAAAATTCCACACATACCACCACATAACACTCCAAACGCCTTCAAACAGAAGCTTTGTCTTGGACGGAATACGCAAAGAAACCAACCAATCAACCCATTCTCCATATGACTCAAATGTGGACACCGGGAAATTCCACCATCCGAGCACCTTACATCCGAGTTCTCTAATTAAACTGCATCTAAAGAAAAGATGTTCCGTCGATTCGACACTACAATTACAAATAGGGCAGACTAGCGATTGAATTCCAATACCCCTACGGGACATGTTGAAACGAGTAGGAAACCCATCAACCTTCACTTTCCACGCTGTAATGTTCACTTTGGCGGCACATACTTGACCCATCTCGTCTTCTCAGCCACCGCCGCAAGCTTCAGCTCATCAATCTTCTTCCGAAGAGAAGCAACAGTGAAAACACCTAAATTTTCAAGAGTCCACACCCATCGATCAGCCATAGGAACCAATCTGACCGACTTCATCTCCTCTTGAAGATTCTGCAGCTGCATTAGCTCAGCACCCCCCCTCACTGTCCGACGCAAAGAGCTCTCCAAAGTGGGATCCGCGAGTTTAGAACATACACTTACCTGCTTAACATTCTCAAGTGCAAACAACCGAGGGTACAGATCTTTAAGCACTCCCCCACTATACCACGAGTCTGTCCAGAAATTTGTATCTTCACCATTACCCAACCTTCTATTAATAAAAGCAAATATGTCCATGCCCCGATTCGCCATTAACCGCATTTCCTTAACAATGGAACTCCAACATGAATTCATCCTAAACTTATTCTTCATACTCACATTACCATCAATGCCATAAATAGCCTGAATAACACTTGCCCACAACGAATTTTTTTGACTATAAAATCGCCATATCCATTTAAACATTAAACTTGTATTCAATGCAAAGAGACTAGACACCCCTAGCCCCCCTCTATCTTTATCCACCAAAACGGTGTCCCACTTAACCCATGACGCTTTCCTACTACCAATTTCATGACCATTAAAGAAATGACCACGTATCGCCTCCAACTCATGAATAATCTTTGAAGGAACTTTAAAGATAGACATATGGAAAATAGGAATTGAGCCAAGTACCGATTTTAATAATGTAAGACGGCCTCCAATAGACAAAGACTTCAATTTCCACTTAGATAACCGCGCCTTGACCTTGTCCACCACCTCCTTCCAGGCATGAATACGAGTCATAGATCCTCCAACTTTAGTACCTAGATAAGAAAAAGGCAAGGTAAGAGTAAGACAACCAAGTCTAGCAGCCGCTTGCTTGACTCTATCTCCCTCCACATTTATACCCATAATCTTACTTTTGCATATATAGATCATAAGACCCGACGCCCTATTGAAACAATCCAAGACACGAACTAAAGTATTAATATTCTCTTCACTCCACGTGCCCATAAAAACCACATCATCCGCATAGAACATATGAGACAGCTTGAGAGATTGATTTAATGCAATACCCGTAAACAAACCCGCATCAACCACACGTTGGAAAGATAAATGAAGTGTCTCCGTAACAAGGATAAACAAGAAAGGAGACAAAGGATCGCCTTGCTTTAAACCCTTAAAACACTGAAACTCCTCAGTTGGACTGCCATTAACAAGAATCGAACTTCTCGAAGATATGAGACAACTTTGAATCCATTTACACCATTTAGCCCCAAAACCAAACTTTTTTAAAACATCATCTAAAAAATCTCATCGAACTGAATCGTAAGCTTTTTCAAAGTCAACTTTAAAGATTAAGGATTGCTTCTGCTTACATTTAGACCATTGAATCACCTCATTAAGGATAAACGGGCCATCAAGAATCTGTCTCTCAGCAATAAACGCAGACTGCACCTCATTGACAATATCTCCCAAAACACTAACCAATCTATTCGATAAGATTTTAGAGATAATCTTATATATACTACCAATAAGACTTATAGGTCTGAAATCTTTCACCATATTTGCAGCGGGGACTTTCGGAATTAAGGCAATAAATGAAGAGTTGCAACCCTTAGGCATATCACCATTTATAAAGAAGTAGTTAACTGCATCAAACACATCCTTCTCAATAGTCGCCCAAAACTGTCTATAGAAATAAAAAGTAAATCCATCTGGACCCGGAGACTTAACTTGAGAATTAATGCGGAATAACTTTCAAGAGTACACTTAAATTAACGTTGAGAGTTCAGAGCTAGAGGATAAAATTAACAATGCGAAAACATAACTTAACAATTATTCGACAGTAACTAAAAATAAGTAAAGACTACTCTCTTTCCACTGCCTACAATGCCTCTTTTTATAGATGTGAATTTAGGGTTAGGAGGGCTTGGGGGCGGCGTTAGGACTCACTTGTGCTTCCACAGCTATAAAATCCACCTTGATTAGCTAGAACTCAATCTGACCGTTTGAGCAATTTTTGGCGCCCATAAATTGCCGTTTTTGGCCTTAGCCTATATTACTTGTTCCAGGCCGGGTCTCAAATTTGGACTGGCGTGCCTTGTTTTGAGGGTAGCTAAGGTACAAGGGGTGATGTTTGGATGGGTTGCGAGGGTCGCGTGTGTTGTTTAGCGCAAAATCCAGGGAAGACTGCCAGGGTGCGAGGATTGAAAGGTGGCAGTATGGAGTTTTGATCTTGCGTTGACCGAATCTGTTGGTATATAAAAAACGGGGTGTGTTATTATCAAAGCGTTTTGGGCTTGGGAAGTTTTGGGCCACAGGGGTTATAAGCGCTAGGAGTGAATGGCTTTTGGGTTTTTATTTAGTGGTGGTGGAGTTTAATAAGGATGGGGTAGTTTGTTTTGGGTTTGGATAGTTTTGGGTCCAGAACTATAACAGGCGTTTATGCTTTGTAACTTCATTAGTCCCAAGACCAAATTGTAGGATTCTTGGAAATTTTCAGGGAACCAATTCTGCCATTTTTTCCAAACTTCTCCCAAGCCTATCTTGCCAACGTTTGAGATTCCATAAGGAACCTTTGATGTCATTTCACTTTAAACAAATCCAAGCCGACCATATTTGACAATTTTCAAAAGTGGATACCTTTCTGACATTTGGCCCAAAAATTCATTCAAGGCGACCAATTTGACAACTTAGAATATTTCGACCGTTGAATGATAAAATCCACAATTTTTGGATTCCTAGCGCGAGTAGTGTTGCCAATCTGTGAAAGAGTTGGGTAAAGTCCCAATATGCCCAAAACTTTTGTTCGTTTTTGCAGTTGTGTTTTAAACATTTTGCATTTGAACACATAAAACACGAGCTCTGGATTATTTATGCATTTTTGATGACGTTTCTTTGAGTGTTTTTCGATGTTTGGCGAGCTTTAGATACCATAATAAAATGATGATGTTGGAGCACTTCATCATAAATAAACTATTTTAGAATTTATGTTAATTAATTACTAATTAAAAGCTAATTAATCTAATTTAATTAAGAATAATAGCAAATGAACAGTGACAATTAAAAAAC
Source organism: Artemisia annua (assembly GCA_014162995.1). NCBI lineage: Eukaryota > Viridiplantae > Streptophyta > Magnoliopsida > Asterales > Asteraceae > Artemisia > Artemisia annua. The sequence goes on from LBNU01002965.1 coordinate 177,431, forward strand.
TATTTTCTAAAAATACTAAATGATTAATAAGAGCTAGGAAAAATATAAAAAGATGCTAGAGATAAAAATTAAACACTAAATGATTTTATTTTTGATTTTTCACTTAAAAGTAAATAAACTAAAATTAATTATTATGATTACCAAATGAAAAGATAAAATTATGAAAATTTTTACACAAACTATATTTAATACCGGAAACCTAGGAAAAATATGAAAACTACTCAGTGCTTAATAAAAAAAATTAGAAAATAAATAAAATAGATAAATCCTATTAAATAGAAGCTATCACTAAAAATTAAAATGATGATTTTTTTTTTTTTGAATTTTTCTTTTTGAAACTTGATTATACACTAAAAACAAGTAACTTTTGTGAAAACAATAATCTAGAAACCTAAAAATGAGCTTAATGCACCTTTATGTTCTTAACAGTGAGCTTATTGAGCTTTAAAATGGACTTTAAGGATTTGAAAAGCTATGAGAAAGCTTACACACTGAGGTACAGAGGCAAAATAAGTCACAACCTAATGATATACAAACAAAACAAGCTTACAAGACTGAAAAATAACACTGAAGCAGCTAAGAACAATGATTTAAGTAAATCCAAATCAACAGACCCCAGGCAGGCTCTTTGGGATTTGCAGGCCTAGATTTGGCTAGGGGCAAAAGCTCTCAAGCCATAAATAAGCCTGAATTCAGCAAGCTAGCACAGCTAGCTTCCCAAATAACCAACAAGCTCAAGGTGAGGTTGAGTAGGGGGCTTGTTAGGGGCTTATGAAGGTTGCTTAAAACTCACTGAACTAGTGAATTGGTTAAGTGAGATTTTGAATAAGCAGTTAGGACTCAATAAGCACACAGGCTCAATCCAAGAACAAACACAACCAGGTACTATCTCAGTACAATAATAAGCTACTAACAACAAACTAACAACAAGCTAAGGCAAAGATTCAAACAAGCTCAATGTTGACTGAGCTTGCACAATACAAACCAAATGGGGTGATTAGAAGGACAAAAATAAGCAAATGAATAAGTACTAAAGGACCAACTAATGATGAATCAAACAAGTTAGCATGGCAGGCTTCCCAAAGCAACAAGAATCAAGTATCATGACCAACAAATGAGCAAGTGAATGGTAAATGAAAATGGGTGAAAACTGGTGGTGCAGGGCATGAAAAAGTTCACACAGGCACTTTCAAGATCAAATTAAGACAAGCAATTGAGTTTCAAATCCAAAATTTTTTCTTGATTTAGACATACAGGCAGCCAATTAACACAAAGCAACAAGAAAATTCAATTTCCAATCTTAATTGAAGCCTACAAATCACCTAGCAATCTGGCCCATTTTATTAGTTTTGGCTTTTTTGACTTTGTGAGAATCTGTGAGAGTTTGACTTTTGTGAATTTGATTCCTACTTGTATAACTGAGTAAGATGAATTAAGCTATTTTGAAACTAATCTAAGCTAAGTTAACAGATTTAGTAGCTAAAATAAAGTTTAAGTATTCCTAAGTCCTAACAGTTAACAAAGAAATTAGATCAAAGGTAGATTTGACTTTTGTACTAGTAAACTACTGATTTTATGCTTCTATCTCACTATATTAAACCTAAGAAAGATGTCTAAACAACTTTTACCCACTGAAACTTGCAAGATCACAGTTAAACATGCTAATCCAAACACCCCTTAATGTTTTTACTATCAAGATTTTTCAAAGCAACTAGGTGGTACAAGCTATGACACTGATCCACAGAGTGGTACAATGATTTAATAAGCTCATATTAACTCACAAACACAACTGTTAACAACATTTGCTCAAGATTCCATATTATGCATTATTGGGTCAGTTTAAGCAAGTGAAACTGGAAAATATAGACCAAATAAACAAATGAGCATATATTTGCTTAAACTAACTTCAGTTACATCACATAAGCATAACAATCACTAAGTATACAAGATTAAACTACTCAACAGTAGGAAACTAAAATTTTTGGAAATTACTCACAAATGCTATCCAGAGCAAAACCAAGAACTAAGGACCATAATTCACATCCCTATACTCCCCATGGAGTTCTAAACCATGGCCATCCACAATATACCATGCTCCTTGCATTCTTCTTCTTCTTTCTTCTGTGATTTTTATTTTTTTTATTTTTCAGTGAATTAATTCTATTTTTTTTGTATTTTTCTGAGTTTAAAGTGATACTTGTTTAACCACTGAACTGAGCTTGTTAAAGCTTACAAAGTACTCAAATGAGCTTAATGGAACATAGAAACAACATTTTTAACACATCTTAAACCAAAATGAGAAATTTACTAAAAGGTTGCAAACTTGGATTTTGAACTGAGAAACTTGAAATTAATACTGAATAACTTTCAAGATACACTTAATTAACTTGAGAATTCAACTGAGGATGAAAATTACAATGGAAAACATAAGTTACAATTAATTCGACATAACTAAAAATAAGCTAAAGACTACTCTTCTTTCCACTGCTACAATGCTCTTTTTATAGATGTGAATTAGGGTTAGGAGGCTTCACTTGTGCTTTCCCAGCTATAAAATCCACCCTTGGATTAGTAGAATTCAATCTGGACCGTTTGAGCAATTTGGCGCCAAAATTGGTTTTTGGCCTTTAGCTATATTACTTGTGCCAGGGTCTCAAATTTGGACTGGGGTGCTTGTTTTGAGTAGCTAAGGTACAAGGTGGGTGATGTTATGATGGTGGAGGGTGGTGTGTTGTAGCGAAAATCCAGGGAAGGACTGCCAGGGTGGAGGGATAAGGTGGAGATGGAGGTTTGACTTGTTGACCGAATTGTTGGGGTTATATAAAAAACGGGGTGTGTTATTATCAAAGGGTTTTGGGCTTGGGAAAGTGTTTTGGGCCACAGGGGTTATAAGGGCTAGGGGTGAATGGGTTTTGGGTTTTTATTAGTGGGGTGGAGTAATAAGGATGGGGTAGTTTGTTTTGGGTTTGGATAGGTTTTGGGCCAAAGGTATAAAGGGTTTTATGTTTGTAACTTTCATTAGCCCAAGGACCAAATTTGTAGATTCTGAATTTTCAGGGACCAATTCTGCCATTTTTCCAAACTTCTCCCAAGGACCTATCTTGCCAACTTTGAGATTCCATAAGGACCTTTGATGTCATTTTTCACTTTTAACAAATCCAAGGACCATATTTGACAATTTTCAAAAGTTGGAGGACCTTTTCTGCCATTTGCCCAAAAATTCATTCAAGGACCAATTTTGACAACTTAGAATATTTCAGGGACCTTGAATGATAAAACTCCACAATTTTTGGATTCCAGGGACTAGTTTTGCCAATCTTTGAAAGTTGGGGGACTGAAACTGCCAATTATGCAAACTTTGTTCGTTTTTTCATTTGTTTTTAAACATTTTGCATTTGAGACACATAAAACACGATCCTTGGATATTTTATGCATTTTGATGCGTTTTTGAGTGTTTTTCGATGTTTTGGCAGTTTAGATACGATAAAAATGATGAGTGTTTGAGCACTCATCAACAACCAAGTCTAGCAGCCGCTTGCTTGACTCTATCTCCCTCCACATTTATACCCATAATCTTACTTTTACACATATTGATCATAAGACCCGACGCCCTATTGAAACAATCCAAGACACGAACTAAAGTATTAATATTCTCTTCACTCCACGTGCCCATAAAAACCACATCATCCGCATAGAACATTTGAGACAGCTTGAGAGATTGATTTAATGCAATACCCGTAAACAAACCCGCATCAACCACACGTTGGAAAGATAAATGAAGTGTCTCCATAACAAGGATAAACAAGAAAGGAGACAAAGGATCGCCTTGTTTTAAACCCTTAAAACACTGAAACTCCTCAGTTGGACTGCCATTAACAAGAATCGAACTTCTCGAAGATATGAGACAACTTTGAATCCATTTACACCATTTAGCCCCAAAACCAAACTTTTTTAAAACATCATCTAAAAAGTCCCATCGAACTGAATCGTAAGCTTTTTCAAAGTCAACTTTAAAGATTAAGGATTGCTTCTGCTTACATTTAGACCATTGAATCACCTCATTAAGGATAAACGGGCCATCAAGAATCTGTCTCTCAGCAATAAACGCAGACTGCACCTCATTGACAATATCTCCCAAAACACTAACCAATCTATTCGATAAGATTTTAGAGATAATCTTATATATACTACCAATAAGACTTATAGGTCTGAAATCTTTCACCATATTTGCAGCGGGGACTTTCGGAATTAAGGCAATAAATGAAGAGTTGCAACCCTTAGGCATATCACCATTTATAAAGAAGTAGTTAACTGCATCAAACACATCCTTCTCAATAGTCGCCCAAAACTGTCTATAGAAATAAAAAGTAAATCCATCTGGACCCGGAGACTTATCGACTCCACAGTCCCACACAGCCGCTTTCAACTCCTCTCTAGAAACCGATCGCTCTAGATCTTCCTGTTGCTCCATAGAAATAGTCTTCGGGAAAACCATATCAATAATAATACGGCTGTGAGACGGTGCAGCAAACCTGTTCTGAAAATGAGAGAAGAACTCCCTCTTGACATCCATGGGTTGATCAATCCACACTCCATCTACCATGACACCTCGAATATTCGTTTGATGCCGATTTTTGTTCAACATACCGTGGAAAAAACTTGAGTTCTCGTCTCCTTCAATAGCCCATTTAACCTTCACCTTTTGAGCCAATTCCATAGCCTGTAAATGATCTAACCGATGAATTGCATTAACCAACTCCATTCTCTTATTAACAATAAATTCCGAGCCCTTACCTTTATCCATAATCTCATCAATAATTTTAATTTCATCTCTACAATGATCCTTTTCACCAAAACATTTTCGTCTATACTCTCTCACCCATACACGAATCTTCTCCTTAAGAAACTTCAATTTATACACCAGGTTTCGCATAGCATTCTTACCATCTCCTGGAGCCAACCCCCAAGAATCTACCACGAAATTGTTAAATCCATCTAACTCCAACCAATGATGGAAGAATCTAAATGGAGTCGGCCCATAATCACATTCCGTCTCACGAAGAAGAATCGGCCGATGATCCGATAAATATCTCTCCAAAGTAAAAGCACTAATATGAGGACAACTATTTAACAGGTTATTAGAAACAAAAAACCTATCAAGCTTGCTCATCTTCGTACCGTATTTATGACACCATGTAAACATACTACCGCCTAAATTAACTTCCTCCAACTCAGCATCTTCAATAAAACTATTGAAAGCAAGAGCACCTTTTGCATTGAACACTGACCCAAACCTATCTGATTTATACCGGACCTCATTAAAATCGCCCATAAGAATCACTTTACCTTTCCACTTCTTAATTTCAGTAGCCAAATAATCCCAAACCATACTCTTATCTCTCGGATCATGAGGAGCGTACACCACTACAACGAGAAGATCAAAACCACTCGTCAACCAAACACCCCAAAGAAGGACAAAGTAATCCGAAATAATGTGATCACTTTTGCGAAAAACAAGAGAATCCCAAACACATAAAATTCCTCCCGAATTCCCAACCGAATCACCATGGAGATAATCAAAAGCATAATTTCCCCAACAATGGCGAACAATACCCATCTCCATCATCTCCATCTTAGTTTCTTGTACCGCTAAAAAATTTACCTTATGTTTAACACACAACTCCCGCACCCAGTCTTTTTTGGCCTTTTGGGCGAGGCCTTGAATATTAATAGATAAGAAATTCATCGGTTAACCGATGACACTCCATGAAAACCAATGATCTCAGATAGGTTATTCACCACTCCATCCATATTGTACCCCATAGTAAGTCCAACTTTCACCACTTCCTCCATTAAACCTACAAATGACCCTCCTGCTTTTGGAGCTTCAGAATGTTTAAACCGACCAAAACTTGCAGATTTTTCATTATCACCCTTAGAGAGCACATCATCATTCGCCTCTTGTCCCCCCTCATCACCCATGTTATCATTGCAAACATCCTCATTATCACCATTCCCCTTACTAATATTCCCCATGTCATCCGGCGTAAAACCCGGAGGATGACTTGGAGTATTCGACTCTCCTCTATCCATCTTACCTGCCTTCTGTTTGTTAAGGAGTGAATATATATCAAAAGGGTCTGCTGATTTGCTCCCCTTCTGTTCACTGGAGTTTACAAAATCCGTCTCAGGAACTTCCCCTATATCACTATGAGCAGAAAACTTATCGTCATTAACTAATTTGTCGCCAGCTATCAAAGATTCATTTTCCGACAGTACATCATCATCAAAATCATCAACTAATTCAGGGACCCATCTAGAAACTTCCTTAGCACGAATCCAAAAACTCCTGCCTTTAAACGTAATCTTAAAATTTTCAAAAACATTAAGGTGTGCTTTCGTGAGTACACATAATCTCCGTGAATGAAAACAATTCTCATCTGAGTCATCCATCTCTAACAACTCACCCCACCGTGCAGCTATCTTACTAAATTGTCTTATCGGACCATAATTTCAGTGGAACTTCCCTCTATCTCCACCCAAAAGAATACGACCTTCAGGATAGAAGTCAGTACAAAGCAGGATCAACTCAGAAAACCACGAACGCACCCCCCATGTTGCTCATAAACAAATCTTTTTAGTTTTGGACAAATTTAAATTCCATCAAGATCCATAATTCCCCCATATACTTAAACGTAAAATCAGTAAATCCTTCATTACTCAATGTCTTCTGGATATTCGTTAACGAAGAGAATGTTTTTACCCTCCCAATCAAAGATGTGGAAAAATCTCTTTCCTTGACACACTCGTCATCCAGCACCATGGTAGGAACAACCTCTTTCTCCTCGACAGCACGATTAGATGAATTTTTAACAACATTGGCAAAAGTCTTTTCGTTCCCACTATTAGCCCCATAAACACTCGGTTTCTGCCCAACACTTCGCCTTCGATCGTCTCTGACATGATCACGTCGAAGGTTACTACTCAATGGTTCCCTCTGAAATCGTGCAACATTCGCCTGAAGTCGACATCTATCATTCCACACAGTGCATAAGTTGTTCACCAAACGTTCCACGTTAAAGACATTAATAAAACGCACAAACCCAAACCTTTTACCCTCCTTCAACCTTTTCAATGGAATGAATGAATCAATAACATGTCCATACTGTTTACAGGCATTAAACAGTTCCTTGGCAGAACAACCTTCGGGAAAATTAGTAACGTATATTGAAATCGAAATACGACTCACATCATCTTCTTTGGTATTAAATTTTCCCATAATCACCAATGTCAAGCAGCAAACACAAACAGGACTCAAATCAAAACCCAATTTGTATTGAAGGGAGATCAACAAAAACCAAAAACCCAAGACGAATTTAACAGAAAATTAAAGAAAAATATTGTCTTCGATCAACATAAACCAAACACGAAATACGAAACGATAGACCGGATCAGCCCGCCATAAAGACAAAACGTAACCCCTGATCGAAAGTTCTACCTTTGATAATAGGATGTAAAAGCGTAGACACCTGCTAACAAAACAAAAGTTAGAGAGTGTGTTTGTGATAGCTTTTTAAGAATGAAGTTTCGAAATAACATAATAGGTTTTGCACAGTCAATCTAAAACACCCTATGTATAGTGACTTCTTATAGTTTTTAAGAACAAATGTTCATCTACGGTGTATGTGATTCTGAGTATTCTAAGGTGGCATTTCCAGTTGCCATATCATAATGATTATCTTTATTAATAGTGCTTTGCTATTGTGAAATCTATCTTGATTATATAATTATTTAGGGTCAAATATTCTATGATAAGAGCTTAAGAGGAACTTCATCAAAATTGAGATGAATAACTTATCTGGTCTCCCTCTTGAAGTTTGGTTTTAACTGATGTTAGTTAGTCATTTATGTAATTGTAAATATTCAACAAGGTTACGAGGGTGTTTGGAATGTTTTTAAATTATATTCATCAACCCCAAATACACTTGAAAGTGGTGGTGAAGGTCACAGTTTTAACGGCATTCAAAGCAGGAAACAGTAAAAGAAAGAAAGCCCCAACTTATTGAGGTCGTGAAGACATGGATAATTAAAGCGCGCATGGCAAAAATCCCTTAAGAAACACTGAAACAGAAAGGTATTTTTTTTCCAACTACCTTTAAAATAAGCATGCCTTTAGTTGGGTCGGGTTTGTTAAAGGGTATAAGTAGTTCTTGTGTCAAAGATATTAACCAAAGCTATATAATTTAATAATAATCTAGATCTTCGAATAAAAGGACTTAATCGACACTTCAGTTTTACTTTAAAGCTATTTTTTATTATACTTCTTTGGCATGTTTGAGATAAACATGCCAGAATTGAGCCATACATAAATAACGAGGTGGATTAGTTCGGACCATTTTTTTCCCGGAAAGCTTTAATTTGACCCATTTAAGTTGAAACTTTAGGCAGTATGCACGGAAGACATGAGATAAATAGAGATAATTACGGAACCCAAAAAAGTGATACTTGCATTATAAGAGGGCATTATACCAACATATTTTGTGTCTACATGTAAATCCGCTAACACTACATCTACGACTTACCATTTAGTTTCTTATTTAATGTCTACAACACATCAACAAGAGATGGTACAATGGCTGGTCCAATGTGTAGTATTTTTCTTATTTATCTCCATGTTTGGTAATGTTGAACATTTTTTGGAACCATGTGTTAATACTTACAGCCTGCTGCTAAGCAATATGAATCCTATTCAGAAAACAATGATTCCGTACTTCAAACCCCTTTCGCCGAAATTAGCCTGTTTACCATGACCTCCTTCTACAAGTCAAAGTAAAAGACAAATTTATTCAAACTTTATAGATCATCATGCTATGATCCAATCTCACAGGAGGTATACTGAGACTCCTGTTGTACCTAAAATACAACCTTACAGAGGTTACCGTTAAATCTGAACGTAAAAATCGCTCATGATGTTTATGTGATTTTTAGGTAGTACAGTAGTAATTTGGGAAGTGTTTATTTGTGTACTGACTATTGCTATAAATGGGCTTGATATGTATGGAGTTATTATACAAATTATCAAAGGAATGCAAGGCTAATATTACTATGTCTTGCTAAGTTACTAACTTTTGAAGCGTTTTTTTAGTCAAATAATTATTAAAAGGCGTATTATAATTGTATTTGCCTTAACTGAACACATTTTGTTTACGTTTGACACTAATAAATTATAAGAACATATAATTATGATAAGAACCTTATGCTCACATTAATACAATTAAAAAAGATGCATATCATGTGGTATTTGCTTACTTCAAGCCAACATGATCTCCCTATCAAAATTCTTGGTGGTAAAAAAATCGATTATCAACATTCTTGGCAGCTAAAAAGAAAAAGAGATTGAATTTATTAATAACTCGAAAGTTAAAAAGTTCTTAAAGTCAACCTCTTCATTTTCTATTAGGTGCCACCTTTCTGCATGTTAACTTAATTAGGTGCTCATCACATTAATTGGATTATATGTTTCGGTAAAATGAACTATCAGATGATATAATTGTATTTTAAATGTGAATTAAGATCTTCAATGTAAAACATTTTTAAATGGTTTCAATGCGGTAGTTAAACTTTGTACATAGAGATGACTTATGTCTATGAAAATAATATATATGAACTTTTACCACGTACATAAACATAATTATAAATCAAAATTAGGAATCAAAAAAAAAAAAAAAAAAAAAAAAAAAAAAAAAAAAAAAAAAAAAAAAAAAGGAAAAAAAAAAAAAAAAAAAAAAAAAAAAAAAAAAAAAAC
>LBNU01002965.1:187623-206942 GCA_014162995.1 Artemisia annua
TAATAATAATAATAATAATAATAATAATAATAATAATAATAATAATAATAATAATAGAGTTGAGAGCATTATAAATCTCATATTTTCTATAAATCCAATAAACCAGTGGTAGTCATTCATAATTAATAATAATAATAATAATAATAATAATAATAATAATAATAATAATAATAATAAAACCATATATCACATTTTTTTAAAATAAAATATCTTGCAAATGGTAAATCGTTAAGCGACAAAAAATAACCATCGCGACAGGATTTTTTATCTTTCAGTAGATGAGCATTTTAATATACTTTCGACAAAATTTTTTTTTCGAGTTTTGTTTTAATATTAAAATTGTGTATGGAAAAATCACATGTGATTTGTATATTAGGAATCACGTTTGTTTTCACAAATCACACGTAATTTCTCCAGACGTAAATTTCAACACTCACAAAAAAAAAGTCGAAAAAAAAGTTCATCGAAAATATATAGAAGTGCCCCTTTATAAAAAGCTAATTTAACTATCATCGTGATGATATGATTCTTTTCGCGTAATTATTAACGGTTTGTGAGATATTTAATTTATTTAACAAAAAAAAAAAAAAAAAAATGTGGGTTCTTTTATTTTGATAAAAAAATGATAGAGCTGTGATTAGTTCATTGAGTGTAGGAAAATTTTGATGTCTATAAAGAACTTTCCCCAATAATTATAATGTAGTTGGTTTTAGCCATTCAAGTTGGTCTAGTGTGTAACTATCGACTATTTCAAGTCCAATTTTTGTTATATATATATATATATATATATATATATATATATATATATATATATATATATATATATATATATATATATATATATATATATATATATATATATATATATATATATATATATATATATATATATATATATATATATATATATATATATATATATATATATATATATATATATATATATATATATATATATATATATATATATATATATATATATATATCTTTTATCATAAATGAATTAGCACATGTTGTTGTTGTGTTGTTAGTTAATACTTAATAGTACCTGCAAGCATTAAAGATTAGCTTTAGCAGTTTGTTTGATGAAATCAAACCGTAATTATAAAGTGTAACATGACGTAAAATTACAGTAAACGCTTTCTTATGTCTCACAGATAAAAGCACTTAAACAAAATCAAATAGCTAAATGCTCATTGTCTAAACATTATATTCTAAACACATAACATTCTTATAACATACAATTACGAAACAAACACAACAATAGTTTTTAAGTTTGTCAAAAACTCACATTGGTGGTCTATTTGCATGGTACAAAATTAACAAAACATGTTAAAATGTTAAGTTATTATGATTAACCAAAATACCATTTGTAGTTGTAATCTTCTTATTTCATTGACGAAATAAACTCGTTTTCGCAGTTTTTAACGTATTTTTATTATTTTTGTTTGAAAATTTTCCCTAGTCGTCTAAGGGTCTGTTTGTTTAATTTTTTTCATTAAGTCATGTTAATTAATGCAGACAACATCAGTTTTATTGCTTAATATTTTCAGTCATCTTTCTCTATTAAGTCACAAACAAACAGTTTTCATATAACTTAATTAATTCAGTTTTTTTTATATTAAGTCAATTAAGTCGCAATCAAACGCCCCCTAAGTATATTAAATTGATGCCAAAATGAGTGAGTTTTTTTTTTTTTGAAAGGCGCCAAAATGAGTGAGTTTGATTAGATTGATATTAGATGCTATTGACAACATGGATTTGTGAGATTACACTATAGTTAGATTGGAATGATGTTTATTGATATAACTATGATAAATTTAAGCGCTTTGACTTGATGTTTGAGATCTAAAATAAAGCTTGGTGATCGTTTTGTTGATCACTTTATCTTACTTTGCAAACTGTTTAAGAAAATTATAAAGCATATTGTTTCATAAAATGAGACTTTGTGGTTTCATAAAACCTAGTTATGGATTTTAGACAACGATCAACTCACATATGTTAGAATTGCAAAAGCAATATCTATACGTATATGTTATTATGTTATCATGTCATTTCCAAAGGGGTTCCTTTATGTCACAAACTTTTGTCTCAGTCACATATCTGTTAAATGTGAGACATATACACAAATTGAAGGATGATTTACATACATAAAAACATTTTTCTGATAGTTGATGTTGAAATGCTTAAAAAGCAAAGAGCTTAAACATCAGACAAACCCTTTAGCTACTTAGAGCGGGGGGTAAGTTCCCCCTGCGTTAAATCTTAACCGGGCAAAATAAAGAGGGTGCGTTAACGTGCGTTAAGTGGAACTTTGCTAAAAAAAAATAAAAATAAAAAATAAATAAATAAATAAATAAATAAATAAATAAATAAATTCATCCCACCCCCTCTAACGGGGTTGAAATTGAAAATAATAATTTAGGTGAAGGTGAGTTATAGGTGAGTTATGCTACCGGGGTGGAAAGTCAAGAGTTAAGGTTAAAAGGTAAAAGTTGATGTGACGCTGACGTGGCAGTGCGTTAAGTTTTAACCTAAGGTCACCTTACCCTTTGCTCTTATACTTTTATCTTTGTTTTATTAGGTTTGGGCTGGTCCATTGTTGTAAATGGAGTAAAAACACATTACTTTCCAACTGTGGCCCAATTAAACAGCAGAGAATCCTGCTAGGTATTATTCAGGGACCAATTGTATATAATTATAAAAGTTGAGAGGCTGCAAAGTGTATAATCAGAGACCATTTTACATACAAACAACAGATAACTCCCTGTTGTTTGCAATAGGGATGTTTAGCCATTTTTTTTAAAGATACTTGAGAAAAATTCAAAGACGTATCATACATGCTCAACATACTACTTACCTACAAGCATCTAATTATCTTATAAACTTACTACAATGAAATTTGATTGTGCATTGCTGCCCTGAAACCTTACGGAACAACCCATAGGAGGGTAACATTGCAGAAAATTGTTATAAATTCATAAATCCAGAAAAGTAATTTAGTTGTGTCAACCTAATTAAATAGATCTTTTTAGTTTTTACAATTATGGATATGGTTGTAGAGCGCATGAAGAAGATAATATACTTTTATGTAACTTCTATAAAAAAAAGAAGAAATCTTTTTAGGCAACTAAAATAAGCATTTTAAATTGACTAGTGTTAAGATTAGAAGTGGCGATTTTAGTTTTATTATCGGGCTAAGTATGTAAACTAGCTAGTAACGAGTATAGCCTAATGGGCGTGGCCCATTAGAAGCCCACTGTGGCCTATGTTTGTATAAGACACTTCTCCTAGTTGAGGAGAGGGTGTGGTTCTCATTCTTTGTGTGTGTTAATCTAATATCACACCATTTAGTTCCACCTTCTTTCTAAACACCTTCTCTCTCTAGTTCTTCATAAACCTTCCATATGTGTGCTTGATCTTGACACAATTGGGATCCTACAATTAGCTTTACAGTTATGGATTAACTTGAGCCGCACGATCATGCATATTAGTCGTCTCGTATCACATTGTTTGTCCAGTTCTAATCTAACACCAAAAGATCGTTACTCCAAATTTAATATCAAAATTCTTTAAGTTACAAAACAAAGTTCCACCAAGAACACCCGTATATTTTTACCCAATAAATGTTAAATCTTTACCCATTTGGAATGTTAACAACACTCACTGGTTCTTCAAGAACTTTTCTTGTTAGTAGATCATATCGAGCCAAATGCATAAAAACTGCTAAGAATTGCGATAAAGTGGCTGTGCTAACCATTTGAGATTTAAGGTAAGTTTTCCAGATTTGGTTCCATCAACTTGAAAACTCTCTTTATATTCCCCTTCTAATATAACTCTAGTTAGTGTCACAATGCATTTACCCATGAAGTCCTGCAAAATATCGAGCAAATATAAAGTTAGCATTGTAAAAAGTTATGGGGACTGTTGCTGAATTCAAGTAATGGAAACATATATTATAAAATTTGTGCATATATACATGTACCAAAAGGAGAGTGTGAAATGATGTTTACCTTCCCAAATGTGTCATGGTCCCATACTTCGGCAATAAGCATGTCATGTAAACCATCCTCGACAACAAAGTCAAAAGTTTGATTCCAAATTGGATTCAAATTTTCATTTACAACCTAGAATTAGAGAAGAAAATTTTAAACCAAGTAATTAGAAAGAACGAAGAAGTAAGGCAATGAGACAACTCTTTTCTGAACAAAAACAGAAAACAAGGCTAGAATTCAAGGCATAACTGGGCATCATCTTGAAGAAAAAATCACGTCTAACACATATGCAATTTTTTTAGATGACCTCCATCAGTTGAGGTGGCAATTTCAGCCCATTTACTAATGAATGGTCGAATTAAGTGGCATTTATCTTAAAATGGTCGAATGGGTCAAAGAGGTTGAAAGTCGCCCGAAGTCTATATTTGATGAGTACAACCTCCTATGTCAATTTATTCAAGGAATTAGAGTATTATTGTAATACGTTTGTATTTTTAATCAGCATAAACACATGATGGTTCAAAAAGTATTTGCAGGTTGAACCAACCCTGCCCGGTTCGACCCATACTTAAAAAGAACCGTTTCAACCCATACCCAATTTGATCCATCTCCCAACCTGCCCATCTTGCTATATCTAGACACAAACGTACCCTGGTCTTGTTTCTGGTTCCAGATTTCTTCATAGTGAGAACGACAAAAGGATCAGCTTTCCCCATTAGATCTGCCGGCGGTAAGTCTTCGGCAGATATAACTGTGACAGATAGCACTCCTCGTATGATAACCGTCCTCTTTTTAGTATCAGCTAGGTAACCATCTTCAGCACTCGAACCCATTTTCAAAGCCCTTTCCAAAGATGTCATCGTTAAATTAGACCTAAATGGTTTCTCGAACCCGTTTCCGACACCATATGGACAGTATAATAGTTCCAAGTGCACCTACATGAAACAACCCAAACAAACAATAATCAGAACGATGTAACTGCTAGGAAGCATTATATATCAAAAGTTCTCACCTTTCCTCTGTCTTTATTGTCTCTATGGATCTCCAAATCTTTTACTAATTTTAACCACACATCCTTCACTTTACCAGGTTCGAGTTCACTCAGTTTTACTTGAGCACCGCCGATGAGTTCTGAAGCTTGAAGACCATCATCATCATATATTTTTACTGTCAAGTGTTGTGTGGATATATCTTCAACTACAAACTCAAAATGCTCATTCCAAACTGGATTCAGGTCATTGTCCTGAATTAAAGGTAACCAGAAGTTCATTTTTGTTATTGAGGATAACGAAATACATCAGAAAAAAAGACGACTTACGATAACTTTGCTTGTTTTTGTTCTACTACGCAAGGGGCGTATATATAACTTAGCAAAAGGATCAGATTTCCCAACAAGATCTTTATTAGTCAGACCGTGTGCTTGTACAAGCTTCACCTCCAGTGTCCCCATAGGCTTTAGTTCAAGGTCGCTAAAATATCATAAATAAGATTAACTTAGCAACTTATTTACAAAAGCACCATTCTGAGAGGTTTTGAAGTAATTCTGTCATCATTAGAGATAAATTTATATATATAAGCTTGATTTGGGTCTACCAAAAAACATTATTTTGTCATAAGCCTATTCTAGACATTTGACATGATTGTTCCTGGGATTTTAAAAAAAATCAATGCCAGGAACCAACCCCTATAGTAAGTCGATATGTGACACAAGCCCTACGTACAATATTTTCCTCGCAACGGTTTCGTTTCTGGTTTTGCAGCCATACCTGTAATCACCAGGGAGTATAGGAATAACTTTTCGGACAGGCCATGTGATTGAGTCCTCAACAGCATCATGTATGGTACTCTGCATATACAAGATCACCTCTTAAAAATATTACTAAAACATTTGTCTCAGATGATAAACATACTGAAAGAGATCATTAATACAAATAAAAAAGTCACACCTCAAGAGCATCAGCAACACCGGGAATAGCTGATATGTCACCACCAACTACTTTCAGAGTAAAATCCATCTTTTTCTGCAAAAAACAAAAGAATAATCTGCTTTACTCTCAGTAATGGCCACTGAATTCGTAGAACTCCAAACATGAATACTACATGCATGTCTGTTTTTGTTATATACGTCAACATATATGCTATCCATCCATGGGTTATACAACATCCGAGTAAGCACATAGATTGGTAGAAATGTAGAATTTTTTAACAATTAACTAAAGCCAATATCATATGTCCTCACATTCAATATCCAAAGTTAGAGAAAAGGGAATGTCATAATTTTCGCGGGACATCCAATAATCATTTGGTGTAGGCAGAGTGTGTGTGAGTTTGCCGTTCAAAAATATATAAAAAACATACAAAAGAGTCCAGTTTTAAAGATTTTAGAGATCTGTGATCCTTGAGTTGGGTAACATATCAAGCATAAGGACTTATTAGTAGAGGTGTAACAATAATATATGGTTCTGTTTGTTGATAAAAGATCTTGTTTCACCGTTGGTTTCCATTTACATTTTTTCTCACATCTAAGTAGATGGGACTCGCCATCAGTTTTAGTTTCTTGTCACATCAATAAAAATGGCAGTCATATATTTCTTCTCGCAACACATAAATGGATAAGCTGAACAATTAAATTAATTATCAATTTGAAATTTGTGACATGTAGTGTACTTTTCTATATAGTAATGGGTGTAAAATAAGATCTCAAAAAGTAAAGAGATCTACCTTCTGTCTCAAAGAAAACGACACAGCTCCAAAGCAAGGAAATTCGTTAACTAGTGGCTTGAAAATCAACCTAAAAACCCCAGTGAATCCAATATCCTTCACCTATACAAGGAAAATAATTTGTCATATTTATACCTGGTTACAACTCCAGAAAAAAATGTAACCGCGCAATATAAGTTTTCTTCCTAATATTTTATATTTAACATGTTTCACCATCAATATTTTACTTACGAATAGAGAGAAAATGGTGCTTTGATGTTAAGCAGAGTGCATGCCGATAATTACCAATAGTATGTTACCTGAACTGGCAATCCAACACCAAGTCTAGTCTTGACATCAAGTACTATATCAGGGTTCCCATCCCAGTTCATCTCCAACTCCAGTGTTATTCCGTCACTTTGTTCTTCAATTACAGACACTCCTAAAAATTCATAGACAATAGATGAGTAACGCCCACATTATTAATTAAAATGTTTGTGATCTCGTAAAATATATAGCTCGAAAGATAAAAAGCACTATGGAAACAGAACAAAACAAAATACTAATAAATTTAATCAGGATATCATTTTAAACTAACCTGTAAATTGTGGTGCAACTGTGCCCAGAGTAAGCTTGGAGAATGTCAACGAAGACAGAACAATTGGTCTATATTGCTCAAGAACTGGCTCCACATTTTCCTTGATAAGCTCAGAAGCTGCCTAAATTCAATTCACAGTCCCATAAATATACTACCACGATACATCACAGATCCCTATTAGACCACCAAACGCACACACATATTCAAGAAACGAACACATTATTGTAGTTTATATTAATCTACAAAACGAAATTGTGTTGAAAACTTGAAGAAATATAAACACATTTTGTCACCTCGTTAACATGGGGCCAGATTTTTGTAAGATGAGAATTAAGCCATGTCAACTNTTTAACATGTTTCACCATCAATATTTTACTTACGAATAGAGAGAAAATGGTGCTTTGATGTTAAGCAGAGTGCATGCCGATAATTACCAATAGTATGTTACCTGAACTGGCAATCCAACACCAAGTCTAGTCTTGACATCAAGTACTATATCAGGGTTCCCATCCCAGTTCATCTCCAACTCCAGTGTTATTCCGTCACTTTGTTCTTCAATTACAGACACTCCTAAAAATTCATAGACAATAGATGAGTAACGCCCACATTATTAATTAAAATGTTTGTGATCTCGTAAAATATATAGCTCGAAAGATAAAAAGCACTATGGAAACAGAACAAAACAAAATACTAATAAATTTAATCAGGATATCATTTTAAACTAACCTGTAAATTGTGGTGCAACTGTGCCCAGAGTAAGCTTGGAGAATGTCAACGAAGACAGAACAATTGGTCTATATTGCTCAAGAACTGGCTCCACATTTTCCTTGATAAGCTCAGAAGCTGCCTAAATTCAATTCACAGTCCCATAAATATACTACCACGATACATCACAGATCCCTATTAGACCACCAAACGCACACACATATTCAAGAAACGAACACATTATTGTAGTTTATATTAATCTACAAAACGAAATTGTGTTGAAAACTTGAAGAAATATAAACACATTTTGTCACCTCGTTAACATGGGGCCAGATTTTTGTAAGATGAGAATTAAGCCATGTCAACTGCAAGAAGAAAAAAGATTGAGCAAGAACAATCAGGGCATGTACGTATACGGAAAGTACAAGCAAAATATGTAGAATTCAAGGGGGCTATAATACTCAACTTCTGTCTCTGTGAGAAAACGACCCAAGAAGGGTAATACTCTGGTGCAAGTAACTTTCGTGAATCTTCACGACTCATCCTTGCAAATGCAGCAACGGTATTCGCCTTCATTACAAAATTTAACCCATTTCAGTTAAGTCAACAACTTGCAAATTACAGTGTGTTTTGGCACATGTAAATTTGACTTGGGGCATACCATTTAACATCATATAATCAGAAATTGTTCATAGATTAAAATCCAATCGAATTACATTTGAACACCCTTTTTACTAATCCGCCCCCACATGTTCCCGAAAACCTTTTCGAGCCATAAAAATGAATGCAACTAATATTCCAATGGACCCCAATATCTAACAAAAAACAATCCTAAAACTGACATGACCATCATAAAAATAAAAACATGATACGTACTATATAAACTTTATATAAAATGTAGGACCAACATAACAAAAGATGATCAACTTACAAGTGCAATACGGCTTTTGGATCGATCATTTTGTAACTTAACAAATACAAAAATGAATCCAAAACCAAGTACGATACCAATAACTAATCCAACAACAAACGACATTTTTTTTTATCAATGAATGCAGTTCAACAGTTGAATGTCGTTTGATATGCTGTTTTAATGTGTGTTTTGGTGTTTGTGTGTGAGAGAGAAATGTATGTATATATATTACGAGGTAAGTTATATGTTGATCAAACGAGGACTTTTGGGCGGTGAATATTATGCTGATCCATCAAGAAATTCTTTAATCCGTAATTAACAGCTAAGGACTCTTACAGTATAATATACTACTGTATGAATCAGCAATTTGTAGTAAAATACTACGATGTGGGGTAGGACGGCAAAGGTCAGCACTTTGACTTGGTAATTAATCTGACTTTTCTTACATTTTGTTTCTTGTTTTTAACTTTCTTGAATATATTTTGTTCCAAGTTAATAAATATTTTACGTTTCCAAATTTACTATTGCTAGTTTCTCATTCTGTCATCATTTGAACGAGTCATAAAATTGCATCTCTAACAACTTGTGACTATGTGAGATGGTTCAAAACTAAGAAACAGATACCGAGCCACTACAAAGCGATATATACAATCCCGTTTCATAGATTGCGCATTTCTAACACAACATGCAAATGCACATTTAAGTTAAGCAGATATAAAATGGCTTTATATAAATTTGAGTAATTTACATTTTTCATAGATTGGCCACCAAACTCTTCTTTTATTCAAAAGCATAACTCAACATGTGTTTTTGGCAAAAATAACAGTAGCAGTGAGCCAGTGAGCATTAGCCACCAAACTCTTTGTTTTGGTAACATAGTTGTAATTGTAATTAGAGTAAACTGCAAAAATGGTCCCTGTGGTTTCTTGAGATTGCAAAAATAGTCACTGTGTTTGACTAATTGCAAAAATAGTCACTGTGGAGCAAAAGTTTTCATCATTTTGGTCCCTGGTTTTAACTGGCGTTAAATGATTCCGTTAGAAGTTACACATTTAGCCCCTGTGGCCCATGACCATTGCAGCGTCCATCCTTCTTTCGTCCCTTTTATGTTTTCATCCGTTTTTACGCGTTTTCATCCGTTTTCGCGTGTTTTCGTCTGTTTTTTATGGTTTACTCTGTTTTTTTACCTTTTCGTCTGTTTATTGACGTTTTCGTCTGTTTTTACGTTTTCGTCCGTATTTTATGTTTTCGTCCGTTTCATTACGTTTTTGTCCGTATTTTTACGTTTTCGTCTATTTTTTTACGTTTTCATCCGTTTTTTTACGATTTCATCCGTTTTTTTAAGTTTTCGTCCGTTTCTTTACGTTTTGCTCCGTATTTTTACGTTTTCGTCTGTTTTTTTTTCGTTTTCATCTATTTTTTTATGTTTTCGTCTGTTTTTTTTACGTTTTCGTCTGTTTTTTTACGTTTTCATCTATTATTTTACGCTTTAGTCCGGTTTATTACGTTTTCGTCCATTTTTTACGATTTCATCAGCTTTTTTACGTTTTGTTCGTTTTCTTATGTTTTCGTCTGTTTTCTTACTGTTTTTTTCTTTTATTTTTCCGTTTTCGTCCCTTTTTTATGTTTTTGTCCGTTTCATTATGTTCCTGTCCGTATTTTTACGTTTTCTTCTGTTTTTTACGTTTTCATCTATTATTTTACGCTTTAGTCCGGTTTCTTACGTTTTCGTCCATTCCTTCACACAATGATATCAAAATCATTGCCTTCTTCACTGCTAGTTCCTTGTTCTTCTTGTTCTTCATTGCTATTCATCCTAACACCAAACCTGCCCATTCCTTGCTCTGATTGTCCATCCCTAACTGCTCCATCCTGCAAGTCTTGTGAGTTCCTTTGTTCTGCAGTCCTACTACTTTCTCCTACTTCTTTGTAAAAAAACGGATGAAATTGTAAAAATGGATGGAACATACATAAAAAACGGATGAAATTGTAAAAAAACTCATGAAAACGTAAAAAACCAGATAAAAACGTAAAATACGGACGGGAACATAATGAAACGGACAAAAACATAAAAAAAAATAGACGAAAACGTAAAAAACAGACGAAAACGAAAAAACAAAAGAAAAAACAGTAAGAAAACAGACGAAAACATAAGAAAACGAACGAAAACGTAAAAATACTGATGAAATCGTAAAAAATGGACGAAAACATAATAAACCGGACTAAAGCGTAAAATAATAGATGAAAACGTAAAAAAACAGACGAAAACGTAAAAAAACAGACGAAAAAAAAAATAGATGAAAACGTAAAAAAACAGATGAAAACGTAAAAATACGGAGCAAAACGTAAAGAAACGGACGAAAAATAAAAAAAACGGATGAAATCGTAAAAAACGGACGAAAACGTAAAAAAAATAGACGAAAACGTAAAAATACAGACAAAAACGTAATGAAACGGACGAAAACATAAAAAACGGACGAAAATGTAAAAAAAACAGACGAAAACGTCAATAAACAGACGAAAAGTAAAAAAAACAGAGTAAACCATAAAAAACAGACGAAAACACGCGAAAACGGACGAAAACGCATAAAAACGGATGAAAACGTAAAAGGGACGAAAGAAGGATGCACGCTGCAATGGTCATGGGCCACAGGGGCTAAATGTGTAACTTCTAATGGAATTATTTAACGCCAATTAAAACCAGGGACCAAAATGATGAAAACTTTTGCTCCACATTGACTATTTTTGCAATTAGCCAAACACAGTGACTATTTTTGCAATCTCAGGAAACCACAGGGACCATTTTTGCAGTTTACTCTTGTAATTATAAGGTATAAAACAGCTTCTAAATGCTACTTCATGGAGCATTGAAAAATGAGTATTCTGAAGAAAAAAATATATAAAGCTACTTGTTGTTTGCCAAACTTGCATTTAAAATCACAATGTTCACCGCTCACTATTGATCGCTCCTAAATACTCTTAAAAGCATTGCGCCAAACACACCACAAGGATTGTCAGTATCATTGAATTACTTCAATTACTATCATATTGTTGCCATATTAAAAAAAAATTAAATCAAATAAAAAATAATAAAAAAATAATAAAAAATTAATATCAGCAAATATTACATGCTTAGATGTCAATGTCCTTCATTATTGCTCTATTATATTGCATGTCAGGAGCTAGAATACTTCTATTAGGGGCCCAAAGTATAAAGTAATCATTTTATGAGGGCCATTTTATAAAATTTTTAACATGTTATATGGAAAATGACTACTCTAACAAGTAAAAAGGTCAAATATATTTAAGCTTTGCTGTCAAAAAACTTAGGAGGCCACCACCCCTATTTGTAATTTATCAAAGTGTGCCCCTTCGACCAAAAATATCTGGCTCCGCCCCTGCTATCCTCCGTCCATGTTGCATGTATATAAGAATATAAGATATGGTATTGATTTACTTTGTATTTGCATATAATACCGAAGAATGAGCAATAGAGCAAAAGGATGCGAAAACGTGCAGAAAATGGAGAAGAATTGAAAGAAAGAGATGTCAGAAGTTACATACACCGTATACACAAGATGTCAAAAGTCAAATCAAAGACTACATATACGGCGTATACATGACGTACGCCGTATACATCATTGAATACACATGTGTTGATTATCATTAAAGGGCACATACGGCATATGCACATCGAGTGACATACGCCGTATACGTGTCAGCTTTGGAAAAACCTATATAAACAAACTCATAAAATGAATTTTATGATCCAACTTTTCCATCATTCGTCTCCTAAGTTTTCCAAAGCTATTTTCTATCATTTTTGAAGTTACTACTTTTGAGAATTGAAGAATCAAAGGCTATTAACAATTGTCTTCTTCGGTTTGCCAATATCTTCCATGAACGTATTTTATTTACTTAAGATTTGCTTTTGTATAGTATTTTATGATATTATGAGCTAAATACCCTTAGTGTTTGCCTAGTTGAATCAACCATTGCCTTTAATATGATTTGATTTAGGTTTACTAATGTCTTGTTGGATAATTTATGTGTTTATCGATAGATCCACTTATATGTAAATTTATTGGAAAATTCCCGAAATAGACCAGTTGCACCTGGGCACATCACTTCCGAGACTCTTTTTTCTGGTGATCCGAAACTAGACCGTGGGCAACTGCCACGTTGGTCAACTCAACCCCCTAAGTGACAAGTGTGACTTTACTGATTACGAGGTGCTGAGTCATAGGGCAACTGCTTTGAGTTGCCCAATTTTAGTACAATCATGTCAGAAACATGCGACATATGGTTAGGTAGTGCAAGTTGCCAAGGCAACCGGTCTAAAAAAAGCATGCCCATAAAAGGGTATCGGAAGTGATGTGCCCATGTGCAATTGGTCTATTTCATGAATTTTCCCTAAATTTATTATGCTGGATTTATTGCTGAGTAATGAAGGTATAGATAAGCACACTATTGTTTATTATGCTGGATTTATTGCTGAGTAATGAATGTGTAGGTAACCACACTTATGTTTGTTGCTTGAATCATAGTTATACATGACCATTATTAAACATGGCTAGAGATGAACTAAATCATATAGGGTTAAATCAAGCATAGATAAAGCTTATAGGTTAGTGCTTAGTTATTACATGCAGAGGACCATTAAAATACGTTGTAGACTTCAACTCACTGCAACTCACTTCCCTCACCTTCGTCATGAATACACAAATCAAAATTAACTCACTTACATTCCACTAAACTTCAATTCCTTCAAAACCCACATCCAAAATCACCAATCCATCATTTTCCCCAATTCAATTTTCAATCAAAATTAATAAAAAAAAAAATCCCAGCCGTCGTTCAATTCTCTTGCTGGATCAGATGGGTATGTTGACACTAGGAGGACAATCAAAATGGAGATGGACGTTCAGATGTGATAGGAAAAGAAAATATGGGAATCAAACAGGTAATGCTACCAACTCTTTCGGATGCCCTTCAGGCTCGGTTAGTGGTCCTACGTCCGAAATCCGAGAAGGAAGCATGGAACATTATTACCGACATAGTTAAGGATAACAAACGGTCACGCACCAATGCATTGAAGGTGGAGTTGCGGTCTCTCAAACAAGGTAACTCGAGTATTGAAACATACTTGGGAAAAATTGAATCGATTGCAACAATTCTTGCTAGCCTCGACTCACCAATAACCAATGACGATCTCGTTCACTATGCTCTTGAGGGTCTTTTGGATAAATACGACCAAGTTTGTGGTATAATGCATCATCGGGAAACCTTTCCGGATTTCAAAACGGCTCGTTCAATGTTAATTACCGAAGAGATGCGGTTGAAAAATAAGTCTCTTTGTTAGGAATACGTTTTTTTTCTATAGAAGATTCGGTCACCCCAAGTATGTTAAAGCATTGTATAGCTCGTAGTATTTTAATATAGTAGTTAATACGTAGTTTAGTTTAGATAATATTCGTGGTGTCGGGTCGGGTCTTTTACCCTCTGTCAGCCCGCTCCACAGCCTAGTAGAGGCATTCATCCATCATGTACTATAAATAACCCTTCCTACACAAGGGAAGGGTTGGACCTTTCATTAGTTATACATTTCACTTGTTCTTTCTCTCTCTAAAAGGCTCCCACTTTCTCTCTCTAACTAATCTCTAGATTTCTTCTATTATTCGATCCATTAACCTCAAGAACCACACGAGTTATGTATTAGTGTATCCTACAATTGGTATCAAGAGCCATGGTTTCATTTTAGGGCCTTGGATTCACCGATTTTTGGTTGGTTTTTGTGGTTATACTTGGTTAGAATAGTTTTTCTTGAAAAACACCTTGGTTTGATCTTTGTAGTGTTAAAGGATGTGTTTTGGTGTACTTTTATGCTTAGGAGTGTTGTAGTTACATAGTTTTTGAGTTGGAATAGTCATATCAGTCGTTGGTTTGGTGGTGTGAAAGATTTTGTAAAAGTTTCTACCTAGTGATTAAGTCTTCTGCTTAGTTTCTTGGTAGCGATTAAGTACATTTGGTCAGCGATTAAATCACAGCGATTAAGTACAGTTGGATAGCGACTAGTTTGGATTGTAGTAGACAGCGATTAACTAATTCCAGCGATTAGCTTTTTAGCGATTAACTGGTTTTAGCGATTACTTTTCGTAGCGACTATCTCTCACCAGCGATTAAACTCTATCTGTGTTTAACTAAATCCAACGATTAGCTTTTTAGCGATTAACTGGTTTAGCGATTACCTTGGATCAGTGATTAACTCTTGGATCAGCGATTAAGTTTGGGCCAGCGTTTAACTTTGGATAGCGATTAAGTGTGATTCAGCGATTAACTTTTGGACTTGTGGTGTTTTTTTTTGTGATTTGCTAAGTTTGAGATTACTTTAATTAGTTGACTACTTGTGCTTTGGGAAACGTTGTAACTTAAGTCGTTTCGATTAATTTGAGTGTGGTTTGACGTTGTAAGTTATTACTTACGGCTTGACTTATCACAATCGAATAGATTGTTACTTGATTTGTCTCAACTTGATTCCTAGCACAAAGTGTGACCTATTTAAGTTCTCATTCTAAGTTTTTATTGCATACTTCATCTTTCGGTTTTCTCTGTTGACTTTAGTAAAATCCCGGGAAAGAACCTATTTTTCGGTTTAAGTCACGAGTTGTAAAATCCCGTTAAAGACGACACCATGACCACTACGGCTTCTATTGATGATATCCAAGCTGCTGGGTCTGATACTCGACCTCCCATGCTCGACAGAACTGACTATGAGTCATGGTCTCAAAGAATTCGTCTGTATTGTCAGGGCAAAGAAAATGGGGAGAACATTCTGAGATCGATTGATGAAGGGCCATTTCAGATGGGTACTACCAGGGATGTTATCTCCACCAGTGAAGATGGAACAGTCACCTTTGGAATTGACAGACCTCGTACTTACAATGATCTTAACGAAGCTGAAAAGAAACGCTATGATGCTGATATTCGAGCTTCCAACATTGTGATACAAGGGTTACCCAAGGACATCTACAAACTGATTAACTTCAACACTGAAGCCAAAGCCGTTTGGGACAATGTCAAAATGCTGTTGGCTGGTTCAGAACTTACCAAAGAAGATCGTGAATCTCAGTTGTATGATGAATTCGAGCACTTCAAAATGAAACCCGGTGAAAGCATCAATGACTACTATGTCAGATTCCACAAGCTTGTGAATGACATGAGAATGATCAGAATGACAATGCCCAACATCCAACTCAACTCAAAGTTTGTCAACAATATGTCACCAGAATGGGATCGGTTTGTCACAGCTGTGAAGTTAAACAAAGGACTCAGAAACACCAACTATGAACAACTCTATGCTTACCTGCAACAACATGAGAAACATGCCATGTATGATCGTCAGCTAAGAGAAAAATTCCATCCCTCAAATGATCCTCTTGCTCTAATCTCCAGTGTTCAGGGACTAAACCAATCCTCAATTGACTCAATCAATCATCCTACTGCTCAAGCAACACAGAATCAGTCTTCCCTTAGTCAAACATCCATGCAATCATCAAGTGTCAAAACTAATCAACAAGACTCTGGGAACTCTCACATTGACAAAAGGATTGATAATCTCTCCAACCAAGTCTCACTGTTGGTTCAACACTTCAGGAATACACTTCCTCAAACCAACAACCAACTCAGAACCTCGTCTAACCCACGTAATCTTGCTGTTGTGGAAGATGGGCGTGTTGTGGTTCAAGGAAGGCAAAATGTCCGGGGAAATGCTCAGAATAGGATGGGGAATGGTAATCAAGGGCAAGGAAGACAACCCAAGTGCTACAACTGTGGTGGGTTAGGTCATATAGCAAGGAACTGCACTCAACCAAAACGTCCTCAGAACTCGGATTACTTCAAGGATAAGATGTTGTTGATGCAAGCACAAGAGAATGGAGTTTTGCTGGATGAGGAGCAACTGCTGTTTCTTGCGGGTGATGAGGGGAATTCTTTTGATGCCGATGTGGATGATCAACCAGTTCAGGATCTTGCTCTCAACGACCCAAACATCTTCCAGGCTGAAGATTGTGATGCCTTTGATTCTGATGTTGATGATGAGCCCACTGCACAGACCATCTTCATGGCCAATCTTTCATCTGTAGTCACATCGCCACAACAATCGGGTTCTCCCAAATCATCCATCATTTCTGAGGTACTCAAATTGTATGACACATATGAAACATGTGCTGTTCCAAAGATTCTCAATGAAATACATCAGACTAGTGTTGTCACGCCAGATGATGTTGATTTGAAAAACAACTATGTTTCCTCAAAACAACAACATGTGGATAACAACAAAGAATCTGATGAACCTAGTAGAGCATCTTTCGATACATATGTTGATAATGTGATGCACAAACAAAGGAATCATAACGAAGTAAAACACACAGACATTGTTGATTCAAATTCTGCTGATATGGGTAATAGCAATGTTATCCCATATGAACAATATATGAAACAAAATGCCGAGTCTGTTTTACCAAATGATGACTCCTCTGTTGATAATGACATGAGTGAATTTGATGAATACACTGCTTGTATACCTGATGATACCATGACCACTAGGATTAAAATTCTTAAAGATCAGGTGAATATGTATCAACAACGTGCAAAATTTGAGTTAACCGAACGTGAGCAGAAAATGGATTGGCAAATGTGTGCATACATTACCGAAAGAAACTTAAAGGAAGAAGCTTTAAGAATGGAAATTAAATCTTTAAAAAATCAAGTTGATCAAAATGTTAAGCAAAAACAGGAGATTCAGGAAAGTGTAACTACACTAAAACTAGATTTTCAAAGTAAAGAAACTAAACTCTTTAGTGACTTTTCCAACTTGAAAGCCTTAAAGAACAAGCTTGAAAATAAGTTGTACACACAAGGCCAAACCATTCAAACTGCTCAAATGATGCATAAGCACATTAAGTTACGTGATGAACATAGCAATAAGGATGTAGGAGGGCCTAAAACTAATTTTCTTAGGAGCGCTAGTGCCTCTCAACCTGCCTTATACGATGCTAATGTGATGCTTACACCTAATCATACCCCCCTGATGTGCGTGATAATGAGGAAATTAATGAAATTGAATCAGTAAATAGAGAAAGACTTGAGAATAAAATGAAGGATCCCAAGAGTATTAAAAAACGTGTCAATGTCAAGCCCCATAATTACTATGAACAGAATAGATTGACGGTTTTTGTGCCCCAAACTAGGCTAACACCTGAACAGATTTTTTGGTCTTTAGACGTTGAGAAAATGAAAGCTGAAAAGCTTAAGGACACAACTCCCCTTAAGATTGCAACTCCAACGGTGTATCCTCCCAATACACCAATGCACCTAGTTCAGTTAGCTCTTCCCACTCAATGTAAAACTCTTATTAGCATATACGTTCTGTGTCAAATGTTTGCTGAATTCGACAAAACATGTAAAAAGAGAATTACACCAACGGGAATTACTAAGGGCGAAAGGGGGTTTGAATTAACAAAAGAGTGTTACCTTAGAGAAGTTATACCGTTTTTTAAACAAATCAAAGAACATTTTGAAGGCTTGCATTACTTTTCGTAGCGACTATCTCTCACCAGCGATTAAACTCTATCTGTGTTTAACTAAATCCAACGATTAGCTTTTTAGCGATTAACTGGTTTAGCGATTACCTTGGATCAGTGATTAACTCTTGGATCAGCGATTAAGTTTGGGCCAGCGTTTAACTTTGGATAGCGATTAAGTGTGATTCAGCGATTAACTTTTGGACTTGTGGTGTTTTTTTTTGTGATTTGCTAAGTTTGAGATTACTTTAATTAGTTGACTACTTGTGCTTTGGGAAATGTTGTAACTTAAGTCGTTTCGATTAATTTGAGTGTGGTTTGACGTTGTAAGTTATTACTTACGGCTTGACTTATCACAATCGAATAGATTGTTACTTGATTTGTCTCAACTTGATTCCTAGGACAAAGTGTGACCTATTTAAGTTCTCATTCTAAGTTTTTATTCAATACTTCATCTTTCGGTTTTCTCTGTTGACTTTAGTAAAATCCCGGGAAAGAACCTATTTTTCGGTTTAAGTCACGAGTTGTAAAATCCCGTTAAAGACGACGCCATGACCACTACAGCTTCTATTGATGATATCCAAGCTGATGGGTCTGATATTCGACCTCCCATGCTCGACAGAACTGACTATGAGTCATGGTCTCAAAGAATTCGTCTGTATTGTCAGGGCAAAGAAAATGGGGAGAACATTCTGAGATCGATTGATGAAGGGCCATTTCAGATGGGTACTACCAGGGATGTTATCTCCACCAGTAAAGATGGAACTGTCACCTTTGGAATTGACAGACCTCGTACTTACAATGATCTTAACGAAGCTGAAAAGAAA
>LBNU01002965.1:233357-302251 GCA_014162995.1 Artemisia annua
AAGCTATTAAAGAATTAAACTTTATGGTTTGTTTAGTTTATAAGATCGGGTGATTAAATTCATCTCATCTCTTAGATCGGGTTCTATTTTCTCATCCTTTTCGCTTTTAGATAATTAGTTTATTAATATGTTTATGTTTGTTGAAATATTTGTGTTTATTAGTTTAATTAATATGAGTAGTGAGTAGATCGTTATTATGCTTGTTGAGTAGATTGATCCGTGAATTAAGTGTGGTTTTATAAAAAGTTAGACAAAATATTGGTTAGTAATTTTAAATTACTTGGATTGAAATTTTGGTTGTTTAAATGGGCAAAAGCCGTGAAAATAATTGGGTTTTAATCTAGATATCGATATCTCTTTATGAAATTATTTTTAAACCAACGTTGTGAGAGAATAATTATTTGTAAAAGATATTGATTCATCAATAGAGGACCTAATTGAAATAATAAACCACATTTAAGGATCGTGATAATTTGCTTAACAAGTATATCCTTTTACCGTTTATCTCTTATTTGCTTGCTTAATATTCTAGTTTGCAATTTTTAGCTTTTATCGTTAATCTTAGATTATTAAGCTTGCCACTAGATTTATTACCTTTACTTTGTATAATTAGTTTTCCTCTAGATTTATATGTTTATTTAGTTGCCTTTAAATTCCCGTAAGTGCTCGTTTTTTAGATTAGATTGCGTTTTAGGTTATTTGAACTTTACTTGCTTGTCTTATATGCTTTGTTATTGTTTTTTTAGTTTATATTTGCTATCGTAGTCTTAAAACTCCAAATATCACTTTTATCTCTCACTATTCATCTCACTCATTCACGAACCGAATCACGAATTCAATTCACACTTCGTTGGGACTACGACCCGGGAAATACATACT
Organism: Artemisia annua; assembly: GCA_014162995.1. Classification (NCBI taxonomy): domain Eukaryota; kingdom Viridiplantae; phylum Streptophyta; class Magnoliopsida; order Asterales; family Asteraceae; genus Artemisia; species Artemisia annua. The sequence goes on from LBNU01002965.1 coordinate 234,237, forward strand.
TCACTTGTGTTTCTTTGGACTATAATTATATATACATCAATCAGGGATTTTTATTTAAACATTACAAAGTTTATAAAATGATATAAACATCTTATATATTTTTTAAAAACACTTTTGGTAATTAAAGGAAAATGTTTAATTCATAACAAATATATGAATTAAAATTTTTAACCAAAATCAGTTAGTTTTTCACCAAATAAACTTTCACCAGAAAAGACAAAGAAATCTGGCCGTTACAGGTGGGCGGCCCCCTTAATTTTAAGGGGGCCGGCACGCTCCTGTTGTCAGATTTCTTTGCCTATAAATACAGGTTCATTCCTGCAATTTTTTCTCACCTTTTTGCACGAATATTTTCAGTCCCAATCCTTTCTAAACATCCTTCTAAATCCTTTGATCATAAGATTATAAGTCTTTGTTTCAAGTGATTCAATTCCTCATCATTCAAAGTGCAAAAGAAGAATATTCCTTCAACATCAAATCAAGAAGTATTATAGATTAGTTTTGTAGATTGTGTAATTCACTTGTAAAGTTGTGTTGTGCTTGTAATAAGTAGATTTAGGTGAAGTAGAAGTAGTGTTGTGAAGAGGAAGTAGTGAAGTAGTGAAAAGTAGTGAAGAAGTAGTGGTGTGTACAAGTAGTGTAGAAGTCGTGAAGAGTTGTGAGATTGGTTCTAGCTACAATTAGAACTCGACNAAGGTTTAACTTGTAGAAACAATAGATTAGACCACCATCTAATTATCACAACCAACATGTTATCAATAGTTATCACAATCATGTGTGTCATTGAGTACAAAACTAGTCTAAACAAGTGTAGTTTTTAAATTATTGAATTTGCTTATCATCTTATTTGCTTACGTTTAGAGATTAACTTTTAAAGACTAATATTGTGATTCACTCACAAATCCCTGCGAACGATCCCGACTTACCATCACATCTTTCTATAACGGACGAGTACACTTGCTCGTATGTGTTGTTTCTAGATCCGGTAATTCACCTTTATAAATTTAAAACTTGCACTAACAAAACGCAGATCACTGTGTCAGGTCATGGAAAGCGTGTGCCAGTCCGAGGATAGAATGCGTCAGTACGAGGAGGCGCGCGTCAGTCCGAGAAGGTTCCAGAGCAGTCGATCCACCAATCAGGGCGCGACACGTGTCCATTGTGAGCTGTATCTAGACCAAGGGATCTGCTATATATATTATCCGGATCACACAATTCACACACAGTAGAGTAGAGATAAAAAAAAATATTAGGAGTAGGTGTAAATTAGGAGTAGGAGTAAAAATAGAGAGTAGAAGTAGTATTATGTATTAGCTTATTTTTAATGTAATTTTTAGCTTATTAAATGCTTATTGTAATCAACTTTTTAGTATTAATATAATTGAAGAATTGAAGATTTATTTTGAAGATTTGAAGATTAATATTACTTTTCTCTACTTCTACTCTTTTCTTTTTTTCTTTTCTATTAAGTCATGAAAACCTATTATATATTTAGATCTAGCTTATTTAATACACACTCTTTTAATACTTTGTTTTAAAAGCTTTTTATAAACTTAGATCTACTTTTTATTTTACAAATTACTTTATAAAAAATCAAAAATATTTTATTTTTATTAGTTTTTCTTTTATATAAAGTCATCNTCAATTCACACTTCGTTGGGACTACGACCCGGGAAATACATACTTCACTTGTGTTTCTTTGGACTATAATTATATATACATCAATCAAATTTTGGCGCCGCTGCCGGGGAAGTGTTTACGAGTTTTTGATTCACGTTTGTTGATTTGTGTTTTGAAAAACCTTCCCCGTAAATATACCATTTTGTAAATATTTTCATATTATAAAAGCAAAAAAAAAATTACAAAATACAAAAATCCAAAAATATTATCTTTCAAGTTTTTCTTAAATATAAAAACCCAAAAACATTTTCTTTTCAAAATTTCTTGTGTTTTTCTTCTATCTTCATTTGTATTCAATTTTTCTCAATTATGAAAACCCAAAAATATTTTCTTTTTCAAAATTTATTTTTCTTTTAAAATTTTGTTCTTATTTTGTTTTTCCAATTATAAAAATCCAATAATATTTTTCTTCTTTTCTTATTATCTTTTTATATTTAAAATCCAAAAAGAATCTTCGTATCCTCTTTATGTTTAATTCTTATCTCTTTACCCTCTCATATCGTTTAATTCTTATCTTCTTATCCTCTTGACCGATAATTCTTATCTTCTTTACCCTCTCGACGTTTAATTCTTTACGATGATTGGTTTTCCATCGTCTCAACCCCATGATCCACGGACCATGGAGGATTTCTATCGTCCTACGTTAATCGGTAGAGGAGGACCGATTACTCCGTCATCAGTTCCGAGAACCGATTTCACTTTGAAAAATCATATGGTTCGACTGATCCGGCAAAATTGCCAATTTCACGGATTTCGAGATGAGGATGCAAACGAACACTTAAATAAATACTTATCCATCACTCAATCTATAAAACAAAATGGAGTTTCTCTTGATAGCATCCGTTTGAATCTCTTCCCGTTCTCTTTATCCCACGATGCTGAAAATTGGTTTTACTCTCTTAAAACTCATTCAATTCATTCATGGGAAGAGATGTTCGTTAAGTTTCTCTCAAAATACTTTCCCTATTCTCGAACGGTGCAGCTTAGGAAATACATTCGAAATTTCCAGCAATTGCCCAAGGAATCAATATTTGAAGCTTGGGAACGATTCAAATATTTGTTACAGAAATGTCCTGATCACAAAATTTTGCTTTTTGATCAAATCCTAATCTTTTATAATGACATAACTCCGATTGATCGAGACAAAATTATGTTGGCAGCCGGTGGAAATATCATGCGGAAAACTCCACAAGAGGCTTATGATTTGATCGAGAATATGACACAACATCATTACCAGTGGGACGCTGAAGTTCAGCATGACTCTACCACTAGGATGAGTGATCGTATTTCCGAGAAAATTTCCGTTATGAGTACACAAATTGAGGTCCTTGGCAAGCAAGTCAATTATATCAATCGCAATTATCTAACTCAGCTAGGACCAGTTCTTCCTTTCACCAAAAATTATTCATACTCCGACGACAGTGAGAGTGATGATGACGAGCCGTCAGAAGAAGTTAATTCTAAGATCGACTCACTCGTTAAGGAATCAGATACCTTGTCAATGGGGGACAAGGAAGTCGACGTCAATCCTCTTGAGGAAATTGATGACCTTGTTCCAATCCCAAGGGTATCCGAGAAACCTTTCGATTCAATTTCATTTGATATGACTATCACTAATCCTTTGTTTAATTTCGATTCTGAATTTACTCTTAAATCAGATAATCCAATTTTCGACATTCAAAATAATGATGAGTCCGATACGGAACCCGAGCTTAAAGATATACATCATAAGAGTGATTCTTCTTCTTGTCTTAAGGAGTTCGCCGATGAACTCGCTCCCATCATATCTCCTCCGGAGTATGATCATTCTAAGGATTCGGAGGGAGATGTGATCCATCCTGAAAAATTTCTTTTTAAGGACATCATCCCGACTCTCCCTCCCGATGTGTTTCAAAAGAGCTTTAACGATAAAATTCAAGTTAATGATAATGTGAAATGTGCTTTTGAAAATGAAGATTTTATTATGATAATTATCAAAATCTTTCTTCCCCTTTTCACATTTGATGTGACTTCTCCTCTCCTTCACTCCACCGGGAGTGAGGATATCGTCTTTGACCCTGGCATCTCCGTTCTTCGTGCCGGGTGTCCGTTGCAGTGTTGATTATCCACTTGCTCCCCCAAGGACAATTAAATTCGGGGCGAGTCAAGCTAACGACTCGATAAATAAACATGCGCTTCTTGGGAGGCAACCCNTATGATAATTATCAAAATCTTTCTTCCCCTTTTCACATTTGATGTGACTTCTCCTCTCCTTCACTCCACCGGGAGTGAGGATATCGTCTTTGACCCTGGCATCTCCGTTCTTCGTGCCGGGTGTCCGTTGCAGTGTTGATTATCCACTTGCTCCCCCAAGGACAATTAAATTCGGGGCGAGTCAAGCTAACGACTCGATAAATAAACATGCGCTTCTTGGGAGGCAACCCGTGTTATCTATCTATCTATCTTTATTTCTTTTTTATTTTATTTTTATTTTCTAATAAGTGTGATGTGGTATTCGGATTAGTGTGGGGGAGTGCTTCTCTCCATGTTGTGTTTTGTGGAATTCCCGTTTTTGCTTGCAGGATTCCCTATGATCATAAAGACCTCCGTGCTTGTTTTCAAACCCTCCAATCACTCGGTCTTCGATCATTTGTATTGATTATATCTTGGGATATCCTTTATAATATGTGCTTATTTGATATAGATTACCTTTTCACACTTGAAATTTCAAGCATTTGTCTTTTTCGTTCCTAAGTGTGGGGGTAACACCCGACATTTTTGAACATTGAGGACAATGTTCGGTTCCAAGTGTGGGGGGATTTCTATCGAAATTTTCAAAAATTTTTCAAACCCTTGTTTTGCCTAGTACTCACGTAACCCCGTTTTTCTACCAAATTTTAAAATTTTTAGTCACCTTTTATTAAAAAAAAAATGAGTTTATATTTACATTATATTTGCTTAAGTTAATTAGATAGAATTGTTCATATAGTGCAAGTGTTATTTCACATAAATTAGAATCGAAGTTTTTGAAAGCAAAGTTTTTACAATTTAAAAGTACGTAAAACTATTCAACCCCCCTTCTAGTTTTCCACAATTGGTATCAAGAGCCACGTCAAACAAGATTTTTAAAATAAATTGTATTTTAAAACTTGAATCGATCTATGGAATCGGAAAAATATTAGAAGGGCAATCTATGCAAAGACCACCACTATTTGAAATTGATGGATTTCTTTATTGGAAAAATCTATTTGAAACTTATGTGAAATCAAAGGATCTAGATCTTTGGCATGTTATTACTAATGGTGATTTTCTTCCTATACAAAATAATACCTAAACTAAAAGGGATGAAATTGTACCTTTTGAAAAACAAAACGATGATTTGAAAAAGAAACTTGCTAAAAATAATGAGGCTAAAATGGTGATTTACAATGCGTTACCACGCAAAGAATATGAAAGAATTTTTATGTGTAATACCGCAAAAGAAATTTGGAATTATTTACTAATCACTCACCAAGGTAATAGTCAAGTCAAAGATAATAAAATAGATCTTCTTGTACAACAATATGAACAATTTACGATTCCGGAAGAGGAATCAATAGATAATGTTTTTGCTAGATTTAACACAATCATCACAAGTCTAAAAGCACTTGATGAGAACTTTTCTGGCAAGAATTTTGTAAGGAAATTTCTTAGGGCTCTCCATCCGAAGTGGCGTGCTAAGGTGACGGGTATTGAGGTTATTTTATATACTCCAATTCTCATATTCCCGACTAAGCAACATAATTTTGGTTATTTTCTTGATGGATAAATAGAAACGATATTTCAAGGCTCAGAAGGGTGTATCTAATGGATAATAGCACTAAAAGTGAGTGCTAAATGGGCTAAATTTCGATTAGAAAACGGTTGGCTTATATATGATGTAATTCCTAATTTTTGCCTCTTATCATATAAAAATACTTATATCACACGAATGTGATCTTACTGCGGTCTCATAATGATTTCAAATACAAGTTCTAGAATCACATAAATTATCGGCACACTTATAAAAAAGAAATCAAGCATAGAAGGTATATGCCGATATAGGCTCGAACTCCTCACATTTATAGTGGTAATGGTCATAAAATGTGCAAATAATGTCATTAATCCCGATTCAGACTTCTTATGATTGTTTTGGATATGTTTTCTATAAAACTCTTTAGTTATTTCCAATTTTATTAATTTTTTTTATACCCCCGTAATCGGCGTACATCACTAGAATGTGCGTCGGCCTTTATTCATAACTACGGCGTTCTTATGCCAAAAGCGGCGCTTTTCCTAAATTTTTTCTTAACAGTTTAAAATTTTTCATATACTACCATAAGTTTTCTTTATTTTTCAAGTTATCTTNCCCCATACTTAAATTAAGCATTGTCCCTAATGCTTTAGAATTAAAAACAAAGTATAACGGGAAAAATAAAGGATAACGGTACTTCCCGTGTATGCTTTGTTATTCCCCGAGAATTCTCCAAGTACTTGTCCATCTTTTGGACCATATTTTCATTTCCTGCACACATACATCATTCAACAAACAATATCACAAAATGGTAGTTTGCCCTTGGCAACTACGTTAGCATTATATATGTAGCATAGATATTAGTCATAGCGTTCAAATTGTTCAAATGGCAACCATGTGCCGACGTGGTGGTGGTGCAAGTGTTCAAATTGTTTTAGAGTGGGTACCAACAGAGGTACCCAAGTTACAGACCATCAAATTTTTTGAAACATGTTTGAAATTGTTTTTGAATCCATGACCAACAGACTGGCCATCCATACATCCAACAAACAGCAACCACGCCGTGCTTCCTGCCAAACCCCGGCGATTTTCACTCCTGATAATCACCAGATATCCATTGGCTCTATTTCCAACACTTCTGGCAACTCCCTAAGCTTACCAGTCTCAACACTCCTCAGATAACCAAAGTTTCTCATCTCCACAGGCTTACACAACACAGGTCCACAGAACAACTTCATCTCTTCTTCATTGAATAATCCCAAATTCCTTGCAATTCTTGTTTCAATGTGCCCAGAGCAAATCTTTGTTCCACCAGCAGTAATAGCTCCTTCACCCAAATGTTGTGCAATCAACCAAGTCAAATTCAGGCTGGACAAATGGTGGTTCCTAACAAACACATACAACACTCATAAATCCAAATCCAGGACATACTGCTCATAGTGTGCTCTGTGAAAAATAGATTTCACCATGACCTTGTGGAGTACTTGCAACAATGGGTTCCTGATCTTCTAAACTCTTTTCTTGCCATAAACTCTAACATCCTCTCCACTGATCTCCTTCCAAAACTCATCTGCATTGAAATTTCCAATCATTCTTTCCCCTTCTAAGACCAGTCTATCAAAATTCACATCTCCCATCTCTTTCTCTGAGTGAATTCCTAACAATCTACTGAAATCCAGCAATGTTAATGATCTTTCAACTCCTCCTAGCCTAAATTTCATAAACTTATCTGTAACAACATTTTCATCAGAGACTTCCTTCTTCATAGACAAAGAACTAAAGAATTCTAGACACCACTCCATATAAATTGGTTCTCTAATTTCTAAGGCTCGCTTCCACATCTGAGAAGTTACAATCCTATGACCATACACAACCCTCATAAGGAGCATATCTTCCAAGAACTCATTGCATCCTATCTCTTTCATAATCCTCCAACTTATAATTCTAGGTACATCGACTTCCCTGAAATAGATTTTATTTAGTTTCTCATTCAAAGTTCTCTTCTCAGTTTTACTCACTCCTTTCCATAACAAGTTTGGGTGCTCATCAGGTTGTCTCTTCAGTGTTTTAAGGGCTCCCCTGGTTCTGGATGCGACATGAGAGCTTCCTTCACCATCCATGTTCTACTCACACAATCACAAACAAACAACATTAGTTGTTAGAAAACATAGGCATCACAAATACAATCAATTAAGCAAGTTCCATGTATACTGTGATCAAATTTTTCCAGAAAAGCGGCGGTTTTAGAAATAAAACCGGCGATTACATGACAAAATTTTCAAGATTATGAAAATGTTCGGCGGTTTTATAAAAGCTCCGCGGTCTTGGCCCTCAAAACCAGAGGTTTTTATGCTCTGCACACAAGTGCTCTGTTTTATGTTCAAGAACCATTTTCACTTCATCAAGGCATCAAAATTCTATCCTTATTAGGCCTCTTAAATCTTATAAACAATCTCAAGTTTCCAATTAAGCATATAAGAACAACATATAGCAGTTAAGCATCATATACTTAGAAATTCATGCATTCATAGTCAAAATCCTTCCAAATATTGATATAGCAACTCTTGAACATGTATTCTCCCTTCTAAACTCATAAGCAAACGTTTAATCAATCACATTTTTCTACTAACATAAGCAATTGTTCACATTAGGACAAAGAAAAATCCTAAATCTTAAGTGATCATAATTCTACAACTAATCAAGGGCCAAACTCAATATTCGTATAAGATAACACATAGTCAAGCATAAAACATCAAAAATTCAGAATATCATAGCAAACCCTAAGTTTTTGATCATCAAAACCCTAAAAAAATTTTCAAAAGATTAACACAAGTGTAAACTTACCCTCATTGTGTTGAAATTGTGGTTTTGATCTTCAAAAATGTTTGGAAATTATTTTTAGATGGTTGGAAAAACCGTCGGTTTTTGTGTGTGTATTTTTAAGTGTTTTTCTTTCTTAGCGCGTAATGTCAAAATGTTCAATTTTGAGTTATAAAGGCTTCCCTCGTTAAAAACTCGGCGATCTTTATGAAAAGAGCGGCGATTATTTCTGCAATTTTTCTTACAGCGTGCTATGATCTTCTAGAAATTGATAAATAGTAAACTAACAATCAAAGCATTCATATAAATATTCACAAAGATTGTTCATTCATCTCTTATCAGAGGCATACTCATCAAGCATAAGCTTGAGATACAACTTATTCAAAATTTTGCAAAATAACATAGAAACAAAAAAAAAAGAAATGAGCATTGTTTCAACTCCACTTTTGGGTGTTATTTTGGTGTTTAGGCAGTGAAATGCTCTGGTGACATGATGTCACCCAGCTTGTAGGAACCAGATGGCTTCCTTTTGGTGTGCTTAGTCTCAAAACCTTTTTCAAACCCATTACCTAATGGATCAACTATCTTAATGTTGACATGCCATTTCCTATCTCCTTCCCCTTTAGTAATACCTCCTGAGTAATTTGGAGTCCAATTGTTCTTAATTGATAATGGTAACGCTCCAAGCAAGGCAGTAATCTTCTTCCATACACAAACATTCTTAAATGGGTTTAGATACTCTTGTTCAGCCAATGCTCTCTCCATGGGGTCCTCATAATCATAATACTTAGGACGAATAGGTCCATAGATAGGCTTACCATTCTCATCCCTTTTTGGTGTAAATTCCTCCTCATCTTCACTGTCACTATCATCCTCCTTATTCCTTTTAATCTTTGCAGTTTCAAAATGGTGGTGAACCACCCCATCAAAAGTTGTCAACCTTTTCTTTCTTGTACCAAGTATTGATCCTAAAGTGTGAATAAAACTCCTTCCAACAACAAGCGGAACATTCTTGTCAATAGGAATATCAAGTAGCAAAAAGTTGGCTAGGATAGTATGTGTGCTAACTTGACATAAAACATCTAGCAATCTCCCCATTGTTTCAGCCTGAGACATATCAAGCATCCTAATCTTATCAATCTTTGGTTTGACTTTCCCTCTTTCAAGCAACTCATAAATTTTGTAAGGCATCATATTGATGTTTGAACCTGTATCAACCAAGGCATAGTAAGTTAAGTCACCTTCCAAACGTATTGGAAACATAAAACATCCTGGATCATCAAGTTCCCTAAGTACTTTATGCCCTCTAACAACAGGTGCAGCAGCCTCTTCTTCATTCTCATCTTCCACTTCTCCATCTATCTTAAGTCTGTCTATGAGAATATTATCTAGAATCTTTTTGTGATTGTCTGCATGTTTCAAGTCAAGGTCTCAATAATTGGTCTTTTCTCATTCAGCAACATTATCCTAACATACACATCAGCTTCCATTTCCTCCTTAGTAAGTTCCTCCCTAGTTATGGGTCAGTTTATGGTTAATGAAGGTCCTTCATCTCCATACTTCATTTTGTAAATTGGTCGGGGTTTGTTTTTCAGTCTCCTACTTTTTCCCATCTTGCATACATGCTCAGGTGCTTCTAAGGTAAGTGTATTTTCATTGTTTGGGAGTGGTGGCAAATCATCTTCACAAATTCCAGCAAGTAACTCATCTAGGCCCTGCAAATCATTATCTATCATAGTTGCATCAGGCCAAATGGTTAGTAAACCATTAGCAAAGTCCACAATACTTCTAGCCAATCTTAGGAAAGGTATCCCAAGAATTACATTAGGTTCCATTCGTTTTCATTAGGATTAACATAGAACTCTACGAGGAACAACTCTTCTTTCAAACTTACTAAGAGTTTCTTAGTAACAACCACATTGCCATCTTCTCTTTTCTCAATTTGCACTCCCAACCTTTTACAAAACTCCTTGTGTAGCAGATTTTTATTGTAATCAAGGTCTGCAACGGCATCATAGGCATACAATTCCTCCACAAAACAAGGTGTAAGAAATTTCAAACATTAATCTGGGTTGTCCATTTTTCCAAAGGTGTGTACTCTCTGCTCATTTTTCAAACCACTATCAACTGTGTCTGATTCTGAAACATTGTTTTCTCCAATACTCTCTGACTCATCAATCCATCCACAACTATTCTCCAATTCCAACCTCTTTCCTAGCCTATTATTATGATCCATGGCTAACATAGCTAAGATGTGCACAAACATCAAATGAAACATTAGTAGGTTAGTCAAATAAGTTATAAGCTCATAATCATATTCCAATAACCTCATATAAATCATATATGTCAAGATATGCATTTGTTTAATCATCATAGAAAAGAAACAAGCCTTCTGCAAAGATTTGTGCAGAAAAGTTCTGCAAGTTTTAATAAAAGTGCGGCGGTTACGTGATTTTTTAGCCGTTTTATTTGAAATTCTCCAGAAGTACGGCGGGTTTAGGTAAAACACCGGCGTGTTTCTGGGTTTTAACAGTTCTTCACAAGAGATATAATCATTCATCAATTCAGATAGCAGTTGAAAACATATTGCAATTATCATCTCATTCATTAGAGCAATCCAATATATCATTTGCAAGCAAACAATTAAAAAGTAAAAGCAAAATATTTTTGTATTTTTTATTTTAATGTGTATTATATACTCATGCAGTAATTCAGATGGAAAAAACAAGAGAAACAAAAGTCCTATGCTCTCAAAATCTGGAAAAAGCATTATACAAGATTGTTTTTGGGGTTTTGTGAAATCAAATCCAACTATTCTTTTACTGTGTCATAAGTTCGGCGGTTTTTGTCTGAAAAACCGGCGCTCTTTTTATCTCAGAAACGAAATTTTTCTAAAATTCTAGTAAGAATTCTTGGTATTAAGTAAATTTTCTTTTGCAAAACTAACAATATGATTCAATCTAACCTCCCCGGCAGCGGCGCCAAAAACTTTGATGTGTTTCGAAAGCTTTAAATTTATAAGACTAATTTCACCATTTCCTTAATACACAAAACACATGGGTAAAAGTATAACCCCCGTTTATAGTAAAGGTTTGAGATAAGACCAGGTCGTCCCAAGAGAGGTAATTGTTTCTTATTGCTAGCTAAAGGTAACAAAATTAGATTCCAATGATTGTCACTTATCACTAAAACCATTTTTGTTGGATTTAAGATTTTTGAAATGTTTTCCCAATTAATATTAAAAGTATGTTCATTCAAGGCTAAGCACATGAGAATTACAAGAAGTAGCATCACAGAAGTTACATGGACAAAGCATAGGAGTAAAGCATGATGGTTAATCATGTAAACTAATATATCTATCCTATGTAAAAGAATCTCCTTTCGGCCTTTGATTCTATATACACAGAATGCATAAAGTGTGGTCCAAGTATGAAGTATGAAACATGCATTTCCTCTAGTCAAGCCGTTAGACATGAGACTAGCCCTTAAACTTGTCATAGCCAAGGTCATCATTTGTTTTACTAAGCAATTCTCACAAGTATAGCAATGATTTGTTATAGACAAGCAATTCATAATGTAACCAACATGATTGAATCTTTCGACCTTTAAGCAATCATAATGATCAATCAAGACAAATGATAAGAGACTAAACAATGACATATCAAATGCATACATCATAGATTCAATATTCATGATACAATTCTCATAATGATCATGGCAGAAGTGCCTCAAATAAACATAAGGTTACTACTCAGTATTTAACATAAAGTAAAACATGTAAACAAGTATTTCCATCATAATAACGAGTTTATACCAAAAGTATTCGTGCTCCAAAGTATTTCTCCAAGTATGGTTCTGACTCCTTAGCTAGTGGTTTTAGTGCAAACCACTACTAAACTGCTTCTAGTGATCAAGTTAAGATTCTTTGTTGTGGTATGTCTAAACCTCCGAATTGTGCTCCTATTTATAGTGTAATTGAAACCCTAGCTCGTCCCTAGAAAGTTATGACAAACAAATGATCGGTCTTGTCATTGAAGTAGCTCATTAATGTAGAAAGTATAACTGCCATGTGAAGTACGCCGCGCATTTGATATAAAACCGGCGAGCTTCTCTTTGCGTAATCGGCGCTTATATAGTATATAACCGGCGCACTTCATGTTTGACTCGTAGATATATAGTTGACCAAAGATGCCCGTAAGCGGCGCTCTTTCTTCTTATAAGCGGCGTGTTTTAGTCCAAACTATGTCTTTTTCCTTATATGTTCATAAAGTCATCCTTCTCGTGTATTTCTCGTTACTTCCTCCAAACCTTTGTCCTGCATATACATTCTCATATTAAGTACCAAAAGTCCTAATAATAAGGTTATTTATCCTATAATTCATATAATATCGGGGGTATAAACATGTATAATACGAGACTCATCAGGACCGTGGGACCATCCAAACTTTAAGGGCCATCCCTACCTCCTCGAGCTGTCTATAAATACTGACCCATTTTCACCAGAAAAACTGATCCTCTTTGCACAAAAATTTCCTGGTCTTTCCTTTTCATTCTTTGATCACTATAACTCTTTGGTATGTGTTTATAAGTGATCCCGTCATCCACTACATCATGTGCAAGAGAAGAACATTCGAAGTCGTCAAGAATCGAAGTGTTATAGGTGTCCACACACAAACATAACAAGTGTTACGGGTATAGGTTCTGTAAATATTGTAAACATTTCCGACTTGTGTGTGAGTCGAGGATGGGGTTATGTGTGTGAACTTGGATGGTGATGTAGATCCAAGAATTCTTGTAACTAAATTAGTTAATGTATTTGTTGTGAGGAGAGTGATGTCCTAGTGTGTAGGTTAGGACTTAGTTGAGTCATTGTGTGAAGGCTTGGATCGGGTGATGATCCAAGTGTGTCTTTCTGTGAAGGCTTGGATTGGGTGAAGATCCAAGAATGTCTTAGTGTGAAGACTTGAATCGGGTGAAGGTTCAAGTGAACGGGAGTGCTCGTTCGTGTGAAGGCTTAGATCATGTGTCGATCTAAGTGGGACAAGAGTGCTTGTTCGTGTGGCCACGTGGGCCTTGGTATACATTGGTTCTAGCTAGGATTAGGACTCGACATTCCGCTTAGTGTCGGTAAACTTGGTGTAAACTTGTGTACGGTTTGTTCTGCCATAAAGGAGCGTGTTGATTAGTGAAGTAACTCTCGAGTGTGGTACTCGGGGAGTGGAGTAGGACGAAGAGGAGCTTCGTGCCGAACCACTATAAATCATCGTTTCCGGTTTGCGTTTTCTCTTCCTATCTATTTACTTTCTATACTTGCATTGCATTTAGGTTTGTGTGGATTGTTGTGTGTATGCTTGTGATATAAACTAGTTAACTTAGAAATGCAAAACATAAGAAAACTCAATCAGACGTAATAGACATGCCCACTGGTGGCGGTCCTTTATATAGGGACGGTCCCCAAATATTTAAGGGACCGCCGGTGTATATTAGGGACCGTCCACAGTGTAATCTTAATTAACTAAAAACATTTGAACCCAGTGTTACGTTTATGATTATGTGATTGATTGCATACTTGTTCTTAAGTGACATATATGATTGTTATAAGTGACACAACCACTATTCATATTTAGTCACGCTTGATCGGAAATTTGATACGAAACATTTTAAGTTTTAAAGAGGAACGTATTCACACCCCCCCCCCTACGTTTCTACAATGTGCATTAAAGTGGTGTACACTATGCTTCTTATCTTGTAAGTCTAAAAATTATGTGCATTAAAGTGGTGTACACTATGCTTCTTTTCTTGTAAGTCTTATACGATTATAAGCATTGAAAGCTGTATTTGTAACAACCCAGACTTTTTAAAGATACTTAAATTTCTAGGCTTTTAATTATGTGTATGCATCTTTCCAATTAAAGAAATGTTTTTGGTCTTAAACATTTTAAGACTTCTAAATATAGATGTCCTAAATACATTATAAGGTAGTATAGATAAACTAGCCTAATTGTTAGAAACAAGAAAGCCTGTATTAATAGTATTGTGTCTTTATTGTATATATGTCTCCATTTTTTTCGGAATTATCATCCAATCAGAAGCATTCATAAATGGTGTTGTAATAAAACTTATTTGCTTAACGACAACCCTTAGGGCTGTCGTTAGCAAAACCCTAATAATAATAATAATAATAATAATAATAATAATAATAATAATAATAATAATAATAATAATAATAATAATAATAATAATAAACAAACACATTATAAAGTAAACAAGACACCACCAAAGACTAAACTGAAAAGGGAAAAAAAAGCAAAAAATATCTTCATCTTCTTCTAGCTTTGCACCTGCCAAAAAAAACCTACACACGCAATACACAAACATAATGCAGACATAAACTCAGTACGCACAAAAAAAATCGGATAATTATTGTTATGGCCATGGGGATGCGCCTATGGTGCAAGTGCTCGTGCAGATGGCGGCGCCATAGGTGCAACTTTTTAAATATAACAAGCTCGATAACAAGGTGCAACTCGCGCTCTTAACAAACAACTCTATTACTTGGATAAGTGATTATATGATTTCAAATTTTACAATATACTTGAGATATATTCGAGCATGAAAGAATCTCAATCCTAAACATATTGATTGATTTGATCATTGAATATTACATAATGACTTTTTAATGTGCAAGTAAACATCAAAAGATGATTGGCAAGCTTAATATTCAACCTAATAATATAGCAATTGTACTAGACTTTTTAATGGGGCATGGAGGTTGTTTAAATCTTGCTACTAGAAGTAGCAGATTCAACAATCTTAACATTATTACAATCATCCATTCACTCATAGTGTTTTTATGCGAAACATTTAATATTTACAAATAGGGTTTTGCTAACGACAGTCCTAAGGGTTGTCGTTAAGCAAATAAGTTTTATTACAACACCATTTATGAATGCTTCTGATTGGACTATAATTCCGAAAAAAATGGAGACAATCTAGGATATAGTGAATACGCAATTGACACTTGATTGTGATTGGTTGAATGTCATTCTTACAAACAATTGTAATAAAATAATGTCTCTTAACGACAACCCTTAGGGCTGTCGTTAGCAAAACCCTTATTATTATTATTATTATTATTATTATTATTATTATTATTATTATTATTTTTGTTTTGGTATTTTGAAATTATGTAGTTTTATTTTTAGTTTTAAAAAAATGTATTTGTTTTTAAGAAAATGGAAAAGAAAATTAAAATGTGACTCAGTGGCGTCTATAACATGTCATAGTTGAGGAGTGCATTTTTCAGAGTGTGTTACAGGAAAGTTATAAGGTAGAGTGTGTTATAGGAAAGTTATAAGGTAAAGAACCTTGATATATAGGCCTAATAAAGGGGCCTAATGGTGGACCTAAGGCTTTAAATACTTGTACAGTGCATGCACTGTACAAGTATTTAAAGCCTTAGGTCCACCATTAGGCCCCTTTATTAGGTCCACCAAACATATTCCTAAGGTAAAAGTTAACATAGCGGCGCTTACAACCGGCGCCCATAACACATTGCACCAAGCTCTCTAGGCAACGAAGCATAGAAAGATGGAAACCACTAGAAGAGACATTCTTGTAGAAAATCATTCACTAGTCTTGTAGGATTTTTTTCAAATTTGGTATAAGAAGCGATCATAATCTAGTTCTTAGTATTCTTACAAATTGTAATAACTAGATTGAGATCCTGTCGTTGTTATATTATGAGATGTAACAAAAGACTAGACCTTATTTTTACTTTGTTGTGAGTCCTTGCATTTATTTGGATATCTCTGTTTGGTTTAGTATTAACATACCTGAGAAATAAAAAAATACCAGAGATGATCGATCCCTAAAGACGCATCCAACAACCTCTTAGTATTATTTTTACCAATCAATCGCTTTCCCTTTATAAATACTTTAAGAAGAACCATTGATGGTGCCTGACTTGGTAACATGTCAGAGCAAACAATCGGCATAAAACATGAGTAAACAGCATGGTAAGTGAATGATAAGATAAAAAGAACATGCAAGTAGATTTGGTCACGTGTCTCCAAATGAAATGATCGTAAATTCATCTGACATGAACCAATAACCAGCGTCTGTACTTAGTCCGACAAAAGAACCAAAACGTCAAAACAATCGGCACTAAGGGGATACATAACATGTGCATTTCCCATCTGATTTGGTAAGAATGCTCAAAAACAAGTATACGAACAGTTAAACTAAGCACATGGATATATTTGTGGCCAAGTACAAAGTCATTTCAATGAGGAGATATGAGACATGAATGCAGAGGATATCAAGTTAGATTTCATATGGTGTGAACCAGACAAAACAACATTGAGCATTAAAGGAACGAAAGTTAGACATAAACCATGATTAGATAAAACACCCATGATTGCTTCTAATCTTATTTCGGTTTTTTTTAGCTAAATCCTAAATCAATCTAAATCCTACCAACTACTTTTCCCTATTTTCTTTAGCATCTATGGCATAATGACCAACTTCTGGAGGACCCCATTAGTGGAAGCCCAACCAATCTCATCTTTCATGGTGGCATGCAATCTTACCCTACATGTCCCCTTTTGATTCAGCAAGATATATGCTCACAAGTCCAGTTGCACTCTACGCATCAACATGTGTAAATACATTACATGATCCCAAGTTCATGTAGCATGCAATTAGTGGTAATCCTGACCTATAACCATGTTTTTGTTATTCTTTTTTATATGGTCGGTGTTGAGCTAGGAAAGCAAGTCAAGAAATTAGGTTATTAACCACATATTAGAGACTAGGGTTTAATAATTTAATGGTTCAGATTTCACATTACATAGCCCACAAAGGAAAAAGGCCAAGTGTGTTGTGATATGGAGGGACATGATATGAATCTTGGCATCCAATGGACTTTCATTCTTCAACTTTGAGTATTAAATATTCCGAGAAAGCACATATGTCACAAAACCAATAACACCACCACTATTAGCTCTACTCAATATTTTGTACAACTATGTTTATGCATCTTTTAAAGAAGTTACTGAATATGCTACAACTAGCTAGTTGTATCAAAAACTTTTGACTATGCTAAAATTTGCATGAGGTACAAATGCTAAAAGTTACTGAATATTAACCCTACTCAATATTTTGTTCAGCTATGTTTACGCATCTTGTAAAATAGTTGCTGAATATGCTACAACTAGTTTTGTACCAAAACTTTCTAAGCTAAAATTTGCATGAGGTACAAATGCTAAAAGAGATCCGGTTTCTTACTTGGATTGAAATCAACATTCTAAGGCCATGGATGATTATGGGCACTTGGTGTCTTCTTGTGAGCAAAGAGGTCCCAACACAACCAACCAACCGTAGATTTTCGCCCTACACAAGCTTTATTGAAATTAATATGATCCCGTGGACCCCACGATGCTATGTTGATACGTGTGATGAACGGACGGCCACTACTAAGGAGCGGACACCTGTAGTAACAGAAAAAAGGGAAAGTTATATAAAGATCTTGATCATGGTAAAAAAAAGAAGGTAAGATGTGCATATATTGTCATTGATAGGAAAAAGGTGGAAATTTAGTTGCAACTGTTAGGAAATAAGTGGAAAGATTGTGAAATCTTTCTTTTTGTGACTTTTTCATCTTCAACATGGCATATATGATGGCTTCTATCACATAAATAAATGCCCAAAAGGAAGCTAAAAAGTTAGACCTGAGAGTCAGAAGCACTTTAAGCAGACAGTCTACACACGGATGCTTATCACTGAAGATAGGTTGACTGTGCCACTGCCAACAGCCAACCAAATTATCTCTTTAAATTCCCTCCTCAATTCTTTATTTCCACAACCTCTGTTTTTCAAATGAGCTTTCTATCGGTTAGTATCCTTAGACATACCAACTTATTGTTCACTAGAAGTTTCATGATCATGTTGCTTAGCTTTCTAGCTATTCAACTAAACCTTTGTTTTTCAAACATCCACTCTTCATTAACCACCCTAGATGTCGATGGACATTTCAGTTTCACTAACAATGAATTTGCAGCAAAAGACTACGGAAACCAATTCAATTTTCTCCCTTTAGCAGTGTTGCATCCTAAATCAGTTTCTGATATAGCCACAACCATAAGGCATATATGGGAATTGGGTCCTAGCTCAGAGCTCACAGTTGCAGCCAGAGGCCATGGTCACTCGATTCAAGGCCAGTCACAAGCTCACCGAGGAATTGTGATCAATATGGAATCACTAAAGACACCAAAAATGCATTTCCAATTTGGTGATTTTCCTTATGTGGATGTCTCTGGAGGGGAATTATGGATCAATATCTTGCATGAAAGCCTTAAATACGGATTGGCACCAAAATCTTGGACAGATTACTTGCATCTTACAGTTGGTGGTACTTTGTCCAACGCAGGCATAAGTGGACAAGCATTTCGACATGGTCCACAGATCAGCAATGTCCACCAGCTGGAAATTGTAACAGGTTTGTATATTAATATAATATATATATATATATATATTTTTGAATATAAATGGATTTAAATGGTGCACCTTAATATCAAATACTTACAATCTGGATGCAGGGAAGGGAGAGGTGGTGACATGTTCAGAGCAACAAAATGCAGATCTTTTCAGTGGTGTTCTTGGAGGACTTGGGCAGTATGGGATAATTACTCGAGCAAGAATTTCACTTGAACCAGCCGCGCCCATGGTAAAATATGACATACATCTACATAATAAGAAAAAAGTTTAAGCTTTATGGTTAGTAATATCTACTCGTTTACTAGTTGGACTAATATCCAATTCCATATAAATAGGTCAAATGGATCAGGGTTTTGTACTCGGATTTCTCAACATTTACACGAGACCAAGAGCTATTGATATCTGCAGAGAACACATTTGATTACATAGAAGGACTTGTAATAAAAAATAGAACGGGTCTCCTTAATAACTGGAGATCATCCTTCAACCCGAAAGATAAGGATCAAGCTGATCAATTTCGATCAGAAGGCAAAACACTATTTTGCCTTGAGTTGGCAAAATACTTTGATCCAGACAAGATGGATACAACTTATAAGGTACTTCAAATTTTGTACTGTAGTAAAATGGGATATGACTTTGAATCCTTTGAATACCAACTTTTTTCATTAATAGAAAGTATTTTATATATATGTTGTTACAGGAAATCGAGGGAATGTTATCTAAGTTGAGTTATATACCATCGACGCTTTTCATGACTGAAGTTACATATGTAGAGTTCTTGGACAGAGTTCATACAGCAGAGATTAAACTACAAGCAAAGGGTTTATGGGACGTGCCACACCCATGGCTCAATCTTCTTATTCCAAGAAGCAAAATCCACAAGTTTGCTGATGAAGTATTCGGCAACATTCTACCTGATACAAGCAATGGCCCTGTCCTTGTCTACCCAGTCAACAAATCAAAGTAACGGTTCTAACTGAAACTTCAAATAAAATTTAATGATGCCCATGTACCATTAGCAGTTGGCACATCAGGCCCTCTACTTCATAAATATACACTTTAAACTATATACCCTTAAGGTTTAATGAATGAATCCCATTATCGCGTATGAGGCAGGGCTCCATAGAAATCTTAGTTAAGATTCATTCAACAAGTGTAAAGTAGATTTAAAAGCATATCTATGAAGTGGAGGGTAATTAGTCAAAATCCCATTGTTTAAGAGTTAAAGTGAAATTTATCATTCTAGTCAAAGTATCAACAGAAGGCAATCCTAAAAGTCTCTTTATTTTTATATTTCAGATGGAACAACAGGACTTCAGCAGTATTGCCAGATGAAGATATATTTTACCTAGTGGCATTCTTATCACAAGCGAATCCTAAATCAACAGGAAAAGATGGTTTAGAACACCTATTGAATCAGAATAAAAGAGTGCTTGATTTCTGTGAAGAAGCCCAACTTGGAATTAAACAATATTTGCCTCATTATGCCACACAAGATGAGTGGCGGGCCCACTTTGGTCAACGGTGGGAGACCTTTCAACGGAGGAAATTGGCTTATGACCCTTTAGCAATCCTTGCTCCTGGCCAGAGAATTTTTCAAAAGGGAGTACTAGACTTATGACAAAAGTTTCAACTATGTTCAAAAGGCGAAACGTCCCCTTCAAAAGAATATGTGGTGGTTGAGAAGTTTGGAAAAAATCACGAGCTCCATATTCAGTTACCCTGCATATGATTGATCCAACTCATAACATGAGTTGACTTAAATTTGATTTTTTCCTTTTTTTTTTGATACTTCAACAATTAGAAAGTAACTCTTTTCAAAAGAGTTAAGACAATCCGGTGCAAAGAGCAAGTATGCGGATCAAGACAATTTACGGAGGATTCAAAGTTCATTCTTTGAACATGTTGGCAAAACCTTCTCAATAGGTGAACATGCACAAATGTTGAGATTATGTGCTCCCTGATTCAAAAATTAGTACAGTCATGCTACTATAGTCTAGCGAGTTTACGGATTCTAAATTGATGTACATTATCTTACAAATTTAAGAAAATTTATTTCTTTCTAATTTCATGCTGTCATATGGTGTCATGTTAATGTACTTACCAAGTTCTTTGACTCTTTGATTCCAAAAGTCGAAAGGTTTACATTTTTTAAAAACATATAGGAGGCAAATTCAAGAAACCTATACCTTCTCCAAACTTGTATAACCTTGGTTAATCAATATTGCACTGTTTCAAAATCATTTTGCTCCATTTCAGTTCTTAAACTCCTAGAGCAAGTAACATCTGTAAATGGGGTTTTTTTCATGAATCAATAATGAGGATGGTTTACAATATAAATAGCGATACGACACGCTAAACTACTATACAGGCTTGGCCCAATACAAACTATGATATGCTTACAATACGAGTCCACTAACAACATCGTGATCCATATCATTTCCAGTATATAAGTCGATATTTACAGTTTAAGATATGGCAGCAATTCTTCTCAAGAATTATCACGTGTACCAGCAAAAGGGTACTCGAACTAGCAACAATGTTTACATAAAAACAAAATGTATTAAGGTGTGGAGGAGAAAACAGTGCATCATAATTCTCAGAACTCACTGATATCTACATAGAGAACCAATAAAATTTGAATGTAGAGGGGCAATTACTTTTTAGCTAATACTACATCGTTTCACTTTCTCCACTCACACAAAATTACTGTACACATGACCACCCTTCTTACATTTTTTTGTGAATACAAATGATGCTTTGTTTCCATCATCTAATATGTACAAAATTTACTTGTTGCCCGACTTCTCTAGCTATATTTCTATCACAATTTCCTCAAAGTGAAAATGAATACACATGTAACTTTAGCTAGTTGCATGGCCCCTAAAATAAGTTATTTCCTCTTGGAATTAAACAGCATATCTACTATATGACAGAGACTTGCCTAACAATAGTGTTTCAGTTTGAAGTAAGGGTACAACATTCTACTAAACTCTAGTCACAAGGGACCAGAAAAGATTTCATCAATGTTCCTCAAATCAAGTTACCAAATCATTATATCATGTATTGTTAGACTAAATCAGCAAACAGTAAGATGTTAAAAAGTTCTTATGGATGGTCACCTAAAAAATTACGAAAACGGATTCTTTCATTTTGAGATGCTGAGCGCTTCTTCATATGGGGTCATAATGCCTTGGTAAAATCATTATTACAATATAGAGTGGCTATATCTTACAGATTAGCAAGCATCACTGAGATTCAATTCACTATATCATGTGCTTTGTTTAAAACCAAACTGTGAGCTTATGAACTCAAGCAGCTATGCATACATTCTCACCGCTGATTTCACTCTTTACTTAACAAGAACAACTATGTATAAAACCAATTAAGAACGGCAAAACTAAACCTGATTTTAAAAGTGTACTAATTAGTGTGCAACGACTGTAATCTATATAAAATTGACAGGCAATAATCATCAAAAAGATGCACCACTAAAATGTTGCTTTCCTGGTGACAGTAGCACATGCTGTTGGTAAATTGGAAACCTTTATATCACTGTTTACTGCAGGAGACCTCATTATGATATAGATGAGTATCCTAAAGAAATCAAACTCAAGGACTGGGATCAAGGAGGCAAGGTTGCCTCATAATTGAAATCTTGACATATCTACTGACAGAACATGACTGGCTAATATGGACTTAAGGACCATCCCGAAAGAAAAGTTGCAGCCTTTTTAGATTCCAATAAGTACTAGATGGTTGGATGGCATAGTTTGATGATAAAAGTTACAGTTTTTAGTAAACTTGCTTTTTTATTCGTATATGGAAAAGAGACACCTAATATGCTTCCCTACTCTCTTTACTCAGGACGCCGGTAGACCAATGAATTTCAATGTGCACATCATGGTGTAATATTCATTCAAAAGATGATATGAGTACTGACATGTACTTGCATATTATATTCATATGAACAGAAAAAGAAATCACTTTATAATACCATTCTAACAGAGTCTCAAAACTTTGAATTAAGATGAATATGACATAAATCTTTTGTGACAGAGACACTAACTTCAGAATGCACCAACTGAACTTAAAACGCATATAAGTTAGATCAAGTATTTCATATGACGAGAAGATATTGCAGAATGATATGGGATCTTAACAAATGTTACCTGGTGGATGCAAGATTATGTAACCATATATATAAGTGTTTTTACATGACTGAATTCATGTTCAGCACATATTTCTAAGATCACCCCTTTACTGTACCCTCTGCTCAGTTTGCGATTAATATTTGAACAAAATCAACATATATGCATTTCAATATCATTCAGGCATGATTGGCTAAGTTTATAGCAATAGTTAAACAAGTTAAAAACTTTTAACAGAAATTCACCGTAAATATCTTGTCAGTCATCTCTAATAAGTAAAAGGCAAATATCACAAGAGTCGCTAAATAGACTCCATCTCGGTATATGCAGAAAACTAGAATCACATCTAACCATGGAAAACCAAAATGATTTCGGTTGGCAACACACCATTAACATAATTACGCCAAGTTATATACATATGCTACATCATATCACTAATGGAAAACAAATAGTTCCCTTTAAACGGTAAAAGTGGATACAAGAATCATATACCATGGAATCAAAACAAATTAATTGGCTAAAATAAATCAGTCAGTCGCTTAGGGCCTCAACATTTTAAAGTTTGCATTTATAAATTCGCAAAAAAATGTTAATAACCAGCAACGTTGACCTGCCCACATGTTCTGCCCAAGTACAGAATGTGGAAGGCAATGTGCAGACTCATTAGAGACGTGAAAATTTATTCCCAAGGCTCCACTAAGAACCATCTGAGCTACTAGTAGTGGTATTGTCCCCGTAACAGTAGTCCCAATGGTTGGGTGCATGTGCATGTAGTGTAAAATGGAGGTCATGAGTTCAGCCCCATTACGCGATTTGAGTCTCCAATGTTTGCCGTAGGACTGGTTGGTGGGGCTGGCCACAGGTTGGTTAACAACTAGCTTATTAACAGCCAACTCTAACTAACTATACATTATGTTTATTTCAAACAAGATTAGGGCCTTATAACTTACAAGAAACTTACAGCAGTAACTTGATTAGTTACTGCAATTTTAAAGATGACACTATACATTATAGAGTTATTATAATGTATTACAATAAGTCAATTCAAATTAGCATGTTTCAAATGTTTTGTTTTGTGTGACAATGAAAAAATGGACGTTGTTTACATTAGGGCCAATATAATGCAATAAATGATCAGGAATGAAGATAGGATGATCATGTAAAATGCAGAAAAAATGTATAAATTTAACAAGTTCAATTTTGCAATTTATTTAGCCCTAATTGTGTGTGAGGAATACCTGCATAGTCGAGAGTAAAACCTTCTGAAATTATAGTTAACAATGTAGACATCAAACTATAGTAGATTTATTATTTTTTTTTTTAACGGTGGGTTAGTTGTTAGATGTTAGTTGTTAGTTGTTGGCTCGAGTTAGTGTCGCATCCTCGGGCAGAGATACCAACCGCGAGCCTCTCCTTAGGGGATAACCCCACTCCTATTCCCGATTCGCCTGATATCATTAGGGCTTGTGGTTCCCAAGTGAGGACTTCCCGGTCGGTCACTCAAACCGGTACTACTCTCACTTGGGATCGCTTTAGTTAAGCCTTTACCACTAGACCACAAGCCCCATGATCTATAGTAGATTTATTTATTTATTTATTTATTTATTTATTATTATTATTATGCGGAAATAAAATGTACTCCGTATCTGAAAAACTTGGTGAATACAAGCATAAAAAGAGGCTAACTTCCTACTTTGGATACAAATTTTGTTTTTAAGAAATTCTGACAGTCAAAAACCCAAACTTCTTTAGCTTATAAATTACCTTATTATACATAAGGCGTGCAAACTACGCCGTTTAGAGAGGAAAAAACTGAAAAGACGTCATTTGGTGGTTTCACCCACGTCGTTTGGTGATTGACGCGGTTTTTTCTACCCATGTCATTAGGGGTGTCTACTGGGTCAACCCGACCCGTACCCGACCCGAACCCGATAAGGCCTTATAGGGTCGGGTTGATTCGGGTCCAACTTAGCTTATCGGGTTTATCGGGTCAACCCGATAAACCCGATAGTCTTATAGGGTCGGGTTAGGGTCTTAATTAGTTCATTATCAGGTTATCGCCTTATCGGGTTGACCCGATAAACCCGATAAGCAATAATGACCCATTAAAAAATTTTGAAATTTTGAACTAAATCCCTTTTGCCATAGTTAATTAGTCACAATTACTAATTAGTAATTAGTAAGCTTGTCACAGAAAATATTATAATGTGCATCTTAAAATTTGGTTATGGTGCATTGCAACTTGCATCAGTAGCTTCCTTTTCTCGTTTTGTTTTTGCATTGCTGTTACATGAGCAAATAATTACATGCGTACTGCCCAACAATACAATGCCAGAATGCCTGTTTATAATCTACTCTTTCTTTCGTTATATATTGTGACATTGAAATACTAGTGCTCTCTTGGTTCAATATTTAAGTTAATTTATTGTTGAGTGTTATTTTAGTACATAAAGTAAATTGTGGGATTAGATTAACATGTAACCCGATAACCCGATAGACCCGACCCGATAACCCGCAACCTGATAAACCCGAACCCGATAGACCCGATACCTTATAGGGTCGGGTTGCGGGTTACTTTTTATTTTTTCAAAACCCGATAGACCCGACCCGATAACCCGTTTGACACCCCTACATGTCATTCGGCCATTCGATGTCGTTAAGTAATTGAGCCATGGGAAATATCTTTTTTTATTTTTATTTATTTATTTATTTATTTTTTTTTTTTGTATTTCTTTAACCAACCTTCATGCATTGTAATATATAATCTCATATTTTACTAGAACACTGTCTGGTGAATTGGAGCAGGCATTATGTAATAAAAAAATTGTGACCTAAACACTTGGAATTGCTATAACTTTCGATTTACAGATTAGTACTTCATTGTTGTAATGGATTATAAAAAATTTAAAACGCGTATCTATGAAGTGGAGGGTAATTAGTCAAAATCCCATTGTTTAAGAGTTAAAGTAAAATTTATCATTCTAGTCAAAGTATCAACAGACGGCAATCCTAAAAGTCTCTTTATTTTTATATTTCAGATGGAACAACAGGACTTCAGCAGTATTGCCAGATGAAGATATATTTTACCTAGTGGCATTCTTATCACAAGCGAATCCTAAATCAACAGGAAAAGATGGTTTAGAACACCTATTGAATCAGAATAAAAGAGTGCTTGATTTCTGTGAAGAAGCCCAACTTGGAATTAAACAATATTTGCCACATTATGCCACACAAGATGAGTGGCGGGCCCACTTTGGTCAACGGTGGGAGACCTTTCAACGGAGGAAATTGGCTTATGACCCTTTAGCAATCCTTGCTCCTGGCCAGAGAATTTTTCAAAAGGGGGTACTAGACTTATGACAAAAGTTTCAACTATGTTCAAAAGGCGAAACGTCCCCTTCAAAAGAATATGTGGTGGTTGAGAAGTTTGGAAAAAATCACGAGCTCCATATTCAGTTACCCTGCATATGATTGATCCAACTCATAACATGAGTTGACTTAAATTTGATTTTTTCCTTTTTTTTGAGACTTCAACAATTAGAAAGTAACTCTTTTCAAAAGAGTTAGACAATCCGGCGCAAAGAGCAAGTATGCGGATCAAGACAATTTACGGAGGATTCAAAGTTCATTCTTTGAACATGTTGGCAACACCTTCTCAATAGGTGAACATGAACAAATGTTGAGATTATGTGCTCCCTCATTCAAAAATTAGTACAGTCATGCTACTATAGTCTAGCGAGTTTACGGATTCTAAATTGATGTACATTATCTTACAAATTTAAGAAAATTTATTTCTAATTTCATGCTGTCATATACTCATATGGTGTCATGTTAAATTGTTAATGTACTTACCAAGTTCTTTGACTCTTTGTGAATTTGTAGTAACCTTTGACTCGTTGACTCCAAAAGTCAAAAGGTTTACATTTTTTAAAAACATATAGGAGGCAAATTCAAGAAACCTATACCTTCTCCAAACTTGTATAACCTTGGTTAATCAATATTGCACTGTTTTAAAATCATTTTGCTCCATTTCAGTTCTTAAACTCCTAGAGCAAGTAACATCTGTGAATGGGGGTTTTTTTTTTCATGAATCAATAATGAGGATGGTTTATAATATAAATAGCGATACGACATGCTAAACTACTATACATGCTTGGCCCAATACAAACGAGTCCACTAACAACATCGTGATCTATATCATTTCCAGTATATAAGTCGATATTTACAGTTTAAGATATGGCAGCAATTCTTCTCAAGAATTATCACGTGTACCAGCAAAAGGGTACTCGAACTAGCAACAATGTTTACATACAAACACAGTGTATTAAGGTGTGGAGGAGAAAACAGTGCATCATAATTCTCAGAACTCACTGATATCTACATAGAGAACCAATATTTGAATGTAGATGGGCAATTACTTTTTAGCTAATACTACATCGTTTCACTTTCTCCACTCACACAAAATTACTGTACGCATGACCACCCTTGTTACATTTTTTTGTGAATACAAATGATGCTTTGTTTCCGTCATCTAATATGTACAAAATTTACTTGTTGCCCGACTTCTCTAGCTATATTTCTCACAATTTCCTCAAAGTGAAAATGAATACACATGTAACTTTAGCTAGTTGCATGGCCCCTAAAATAAGTTATTTCCTCTTGGAATTAAACAGCATATCTACTATATAACAGAGACTTGCCTAACAATAGTGTTTCAGTTTGAAGTAAGGGTACAACATTCTACTAAACTCTAGTCACAAGGGACCAGAACAGATTCCATCAATGTTCCTCAAATCAAGTTACCAAATCCTTATATCATGTATTATTAGACTAAATTCGCAAACAGTAAGATGTTAAAAAGTTCTTATGGATGGTCACCTAAAAAATTACCAAAACGGATTTCTTTCATTTTGAGATGCTGAGCGCTTCCTCATCTGGGGTCATATTGCCTTGATAAAATCATTATTACATTCTAGAGTGGCTATATCTTACAGATTAGCAAGCATCACTGAGATTCAATTCACTATATATCATGTGCTTTAATTTGTTTAAAGCCAACCTGGGAGCTAATGAACTCATGCAGCTACGCATACATTCTCACCGCTGATTTCACTCTTTACTTAACAAGAAACAACATGCGTATAAAACCAATAAAGATCGGCAAAATTAAACTTGATTTTAAAAGTGTACTAATTAGTGTGCACCGACTGTAATCTATATAAAATTGACAGACAATAATCATCAAAAAGATGCACCACTAAAATGTTGCTTTCCTGGTGACAGTAGCACATGCTGTTGGTAAATTGGAAACCTTTATATCACTGTGTACTGCAGGAAACCTCATTATGATATAGATGAGTATCCTAAAGAAATCAAACTCGAGGACTGGGATCAAGGAGGCAAGGTTGCCTCATAATTGAAATCTTGATATATATCTACTGACATAACATGACTGGCTAATATGGACTTAAGGACCATCCCGAAAGAAAAGTTGCAGCCTTTTTAGATTCCAATAAGTACTAGATGGTTGGATGGCATAGTTTGACGATAAAAGTTACAGTTTTTAGTAAACTTGCTTTTTTATTCATATATGGAAAAGAGACACCTAATATGCTTCCCTACTCTCTTTACTCAGGACGCCCATAGACCAATGAATTTCAATGTGCACATCATGGTGTAATATTCATTCAAAAGATGATATGAGTACTGACATGTACTTGCATATTATATTCATATGAACAGAAAAAGAAATCACTTTATAATACCATTCTAACACAGTCTCAAAACTTTGAATTAAGATGAATATGACATAAATCTTTTGTGACAGAGACACTAACTTCAGAATGCACCAACTGAACTTAAAACGCATATAAGTTAGATCAAGTATTTCATATGACGAGAAGATATTGCAGAATGATATGGGATCTTAACAAATGTTACCTGGTGGATGCAAGATTATGTAACCATATATATAAGTGTTTTTACATGACTGAATTCATGTTCAGCACATATTTCTAAGATCACCCCTTTACTGTACCCTCTGCTCAGTTTGCGATTAATATTTGAACAAAATCAACATATATGCATTTCAATATCATTCAGGCATGATTGGCTAAGTTTATAGCAATAGTTAAACAAGTTAAAAACTTTTAACAGAAATTCACCGTAAATATCTTGTCAGTCATCTCTAATAAGTAAAAGGCAAATATCACAAGAGTCGCTAAATAGACTCCATCTCGGTATATGCAGAAAACTAGAATCACATCTAACCATGGAAAACCAAAATGATTTCGGTTGGCAACACACCATTAACATAATTACGCCAAGTTATATACATATGCTACATCATATCACTAATGGAAAACAAATAGTTCCCTTTAAACGGTAAAAGTGGATACAAGAATCATATACCATGGAATCAAAACAAATTAATTGGCTAAAATAAATCAGTCAGTCGCTTAGGGCCTCAACATTTTAAAGTTTGCATTTATAAATTCGCAAAAAAATGTTAATAACCAGCAACGTTGACCTGCCCACATGTTCTGCCCAAGTACAGAATGTGGAAGGCAATGTGCAGACTCATTAGAGACGTGAAAATTTATTCCCAAGGCTCCACTAAGAACCATCTGAGCTACTAGTAGTGGTATTGTCCCCGTAACAGTAGTCCCAATGGTTGGGTGCATGTGCATGTAGTGTAAAATGGAGGTCATGAGTTCAGCCCCATTACGCGATTTGAGTCTCCAATGTTTGCCGTAGGACTGGTTGGTGGGGCTGGCCACAGGTTGGTTAACAACTAGCTTATTAACAGCCAACTCTAACTAACTATACATTATGTTTATTTCAAACAAGATTAGGGCCTTATAACTTACAAGAAACTTACAGCAGTAACTTGATTAGTTACTGCAATTTTAAAGATGACACTATACATTATAGAGTTATTATAATGTATTACAATAAGTCAATTCAAATTAGCATGTTTCAAATGTTTTGTTTTGTGTGACAATGAAAAAATGAACGTTGTTTACATTAGGGCCAATATAATGCAATAAATGATCAGGAATGAAGATAGGATGATCATGTAAAATGCAGAAAAAATGTATAAATTTAACAAGTTCAATTTTGCAATTTATTTAGCCCTAATTGTGTGTGAGGAATACCTGCATAGTCGAGAGTAAAACCTTCTGAAATTATAGTTAACAATGTAGACATCAAACTATAGTAGATTTATTATTTTTTTTTTTAACGGTGGGTTAGTTGTTAGATGTTAGTTGTTAGTTGTTGGCTCGAGTTAGTGTCGCATCCTCGGGCAGAGATACCAACCGCGAGCCTCTCCTTAGGGGATAACCCCACTCCTATTCCCGATTCGCCTGATATCATTAGGGCTTGTGGTTCCCAAGTGAGGACTTCCCGGTCGGTCACTCAAACCGGTACTACTCTCACTTGGGATCGCTTTAGTTAAGCCTTTACCACTAGACCACAAGCCCCATGATCTATAGTAGATTTATTTATTTATTTATTTATTTATTTATTATTATTATTATGCGGAAATAAAATGTACTCCGTATCTGAAAAACTTGGTGAATACAAGCATAAAAAGAGGCTAACTTCCTACTTTGGATACAAATTTTGTTTTTAAGAAATTCTGACAGTCAAAAACCCAAACTTCTTTAGCTTATAAATTACCTTATTATACATAAGGCGTGCAAACTACGCCGTTTAGAGAGGAAAAAACTGAAAAGACGTCATTTGGTGGTTTCACCCACGTCGTTTGGTGATTGACGCGGTTTTTTCTACCCATGTCATTAGGGGTGTCTACTGGGTCAACCCGACCCGTACCCGACCCGAACCCGATAAGGCCTTATAGGGTCGGGTTGATTCGGGTCCAACTTAGCTTATCGGGTTTATCGGGTCAACCCGATAAACCCGATAGTCTTATAGGGTCGGGTTAGGGTCTTAATTAGTTCATTATCAGGTTATCGCCTTATCGGGTTGACCCGATAAACCCGATAAGCAATAATGACCCATTAAAAAATTTTGAAATTTTGAACTAAATCCCTTTTGCCATAGTTAATTAGTCACAATTACTAATTAGTAATTAGTAAGCTTGTCACAGAAAATATTATAATGTGCATCTTAAAATTTGGTTATGGTGCATTGCA
Source organism: Artemisia annua (assembly GCA_014162995.1). Classification (NCBI taxonomy): domain Eukaryota; kingdom Viridiplantae; phylum Streptophyta; class Magnoliopsida; order Asterales; family Asteraceae; genus Artemisia; species Artemisia annua. The sequence goes on from LBNU01002965.1 coordinate 265,295, forward strand.
ACTTGCATCAGTAGCTTCCTTTTCTCGTTTTGTTTTTGCATTGCTGTTACATGAGCAAATAATTACATGCGTACTGCCCAACAATACAATGCCAGAATGCCTGTTTATAATCTACTCTTTCTTTCGTTATATATTGTGACATTGAAATACTAGTGCTCTCTTGGTTCAATATTTAAGTTAATTTATTGTTGAGTGTTATTTTAGTACATAAAGTAAATTGTGGGATTAGATTAACATGTAACCCGATAACCCGATAGACCCGACCCGATAACCCGCAACCTGATAAACCCGAACCCGATAGACCCGATACCTTATAGGGTCGGGTTGCGGGTTACTTTTTATTTTTTCAAAACCCGATAGACCCGACCCGATAACCCGTTTGACACCCCTACATGTCATTCGGCCATTCGATGTCGTTAAGTAATTGAGCCATGGGAAATATCTTTTTTTATTTTTATTTATTTTTTTTATTTTTTTGGTATTTCTTTAACCAACCTTCATGCATTGTAATATATAATCTCATATTTTACTAGAACACTGTCTGGTGAATTGGAGCAGGCATTATGTAATAAAAAAATTGTGACCTTAACACTTGGAATTGCTATAACTTTCGATTTACAGATTAGTACTTCATTGTTGTAATGGATTATAAAAAAATTCGGCTGATTTTTGGAATGACGTTTTGCGTTTTACAGTCTTGAAGATTGTGGAAGCGGCTACGCGTTTGGCTACTATTTGTCAGGTTTGTTTTTAACTTTTTATAAAAAAAATATTTTGGTGTTTTTGAAATTGCAGTGCTAAGTGAAAATTCTGTGTGGATTAATTTGTTGGTTTAGGGTATTTTGTTGTTAATTTTGATAATTCTTTTTTTTTTTTTTTTTTTTTTGAAAATAGTTAAGGTTTTGGGAAAATCTGAAATATGAAATTAAGTGTCAAATGTCTAAAACAAGATGTTTCATTTATGTTTATTGCACTTTTGTTGGTCAATTTTGAAGTTGAACGTTGAGAAGCCGTAGGATTCATTATGTAATTTGGGGATTTCTTCTCATCAAGGTAAGTTAGTTTCTTTTTTTCGTTTAAATGTAATGTTTGTCATATCTATTTTAGTTTAATATATTGTGTTTGAGATCGACCAGGTTATGTATATGGATTTTATATTTAGTTGTATATTAGTTTAAAAAATGACGCTTTATTAAAATCTTGGATCAATTTGAAATAAAAGTGTGGTTTGTAAATTATCTCGATATTCATCGCATATACACATGCTGAGTAGGGCCAAAATCCATTTATATTGTTATTCTTCAAAAATCAAAATATAGCTAATAACTTCCTTCAATATAGTTTTTGGAATACCTATAAATTTTCAAAGCTCACTAACCACATATGTTTCACTAGCATTGTATTTTCATTTCTTTAAATGCAGCATCCACTTTATTGTAATGTTAGCCCTCGTTTTGCCTTCAGACAACATTTCATTATTCTCATAAATCATTTCTTGCATTATGCGTATTAGCTCATTCTTTAAACATGCTACCTAGTGTTGTAAAAAGAGGCCTACAAGGCTGATTAATGGTCGCTTAGGCGCTACTAGGCCATCAACCTTTCTGATTTGTGTAAATTGGTCAAACAAATCGGCCAACCATGGTTAACGGCGGTCAACGACTGTCAAAGATTTTCTCGAAACTAGCAAATCTGGCCGGAAATACTCAAACTCGTTGTCAACTAGTTTTAATCACTTATAGTCGTTGTTTGTAACTATTACAAGATGTTTTTTTAAGGAAAATCTTGCCGGGAATACCCAAAACTCGCGGAAATACCCAAAACTTGCCGGAGTTGCCAATCCGATTAATCATCGATTAATCCTGCCTAGTCCGATTACAAGCTACTAGGGGGTCGACCATTCGATTACTGATTCACAATTTTTGCAACCTTGAATTGCTACCTAAGAAATTGTTCATTTTGTATATAGGGCATGCAAGTTATGTCAAGTTGACATATTAATATTGAGGTGGGGAAGATGGGTGAAATCAACATAAAGGATTTTTATGATGTTTGTAAGAATTTTGGTATCATCACGTTTGCAACCACAACAAATATAGGCTCAGAAATGCAGAATATTATATTCATGCTAATGATACCAAACTTCTTCTTGCAGGCATCATTGAGAACCTTTATATTGATTTCGCCTATCCTTCTCAATGTGTAACTATATAAAATGGGTTGGATAAGTCATTGAGATGGGTTGCGTGTTTTTATTTATTTATTATTTTTTTTACACAAATCGTCTATTCACTTTTCAAACAATTTATTGAGGGAGAAAGATAAGCATGAGAATGTAAGAGCTTGTGATGATAGAATTTGAGTGCTTATGAATGGAGTCGAACAAAGCTGAGGTTACCGTTACATCATGGCGAGGCACACTTACTAAGTTTGCAACCATGGTTTAAGTTTGTAGCGGTGTTTGAATTTGACTCAATTGTCTTAGTACATAAAAACATTCAGTTTAAAAAATTTTGTGAAAAATGTTTGCTTATCATTCACTTAGGTAGCTGAAAAGAATGATTAAAAATTTAAGGTGATAAAATCATGGTTCTTAAAAGCAAACAGGTCGAATCGATTGGTCTTCTGGTTTTCGGTTCAATCAGTTGAATCAAAATTGGTCGATCCGGTCCGGTTAAAGGATCTTTAAGTTAATCAACCAAAATATTAAACAAACAAGCTTTTTCATAATCAAAATTTTAAATGAAAACAGTTTACATGCGGGAAAAGGCAAAAATGGTCCATTCGGTTTACTTGCGTTGTAGAGACGGTCCAAGAAAAATTGCAAAAAGGTCCCCACCGTCAACATACGATTACAGAACTGTCCTTAAATAAGTTAAATCTAAGGAAACGACCGCGGGTGAAATCATAAAAAAAAGGGGGGTTGATAATTCCACATAGCAAATTACTACATACACATAAATATCATGCATAAGGACAAAAAATATTTTGTCCTTATGCATGATATTTATGTGTATGTAGTAATTTGTTATGTGGCAATATCATTTGCCTAAAAAAAAGGGTTAATTCTACTGTTAGGTAACGAACTTTCCAAACTTTTCAATGTTAGGTAATTTACTCACGAAAATATCGAGTTAGGTAACCAAACTTTCAACTTTTTTCAATGTTAGGTAATTTGAGGACCCTTTGCAACCGGTTACCTGTTATAGCCGGTCACTTGTACTAATCTTTAATAAATGAATATTTTATTATAACGGGTTAATAAAGTGGACCCAAAAACACACACTTTACCAAAATATTTCCCCCCAATTACACGAACCCAAGGGGCTGCCACATTAAAAAAAAGATCTGAAATTAGGAAAAAAAATGATGGTGAGGGTTGTTCAAAGGATGGTGAGGGTGGTTCAAAGGTTGTTCAGGCATGTTCAAATGCTGGTGAGGGTAGTTCTAAGTCACCTGTAAAGGAGCCTAAAAAGGGTAGGATAAAAAGGAAAGCTGTTAAGTCAGTAGATAAGAAAGAAAATGTGTGTGGCTTTAGACTTTTGCATCTTGGATGTCAACTGAGAATTCATTCCAAATCAAATCCTTAAAGTCTAAACACAAATGTTCTAGGAATTACAACTTAGGTAGCTTGGTGACATACAAATGGATAGCACACCATTTTGCCAAAGAGCTTATTGCAGACCCTTTCATACCACTTTTGAAGATGAAAACAGATATAAGGTCCAAGTTTCACATTAATGTAAGCCTTGGTCAATGCAGAGAGCCAAACAAAGGGCTTTATTTGACTATGAAGGGGGGTTGAGGGAACATTATGGTAGGTTGTGGGAGTATAGGAATGCTGTGCTAGATACTAATCCAGGGACAACATGTAGAGTAGATGATGAAGAAACCTCATCTGGAAACAATTATTTTAGGAGATTCTATGTCTGTTTTAAAGGTGTTAGGGATGGTTGGTTTGCAGGGTGTAGAAAGGTAATAGGGTTGGATGGTTGTTTTCTAAAACATAAATGCAGAGGTGAGTTGCTAGTAGCTATGGGGAGAGATGCCAATAATCAAATGTACCCAGTAGCATGGGCTGTGGTCAAGGTGGAAAACTATGAAAACTGGTGTTGGTTCTTGGGCCTAGTCTGTGAAGATCTGAATTTGCATCAGGGTAATGGATTAACTATTATCTCAGATTCTCACAAGGTATTCAAAACAATTTATGTACTAATATTACAACTTATATTATTATTAGTATAGTTATTCTAATACATGGACTTATACAGGGACTGGAGATGGCTGTTAGTGACTTTCTACCCAATGCTGAACATAGAAAGTGTACAAGACATGTCTTTGCAAACTTTAAAAGAAAGTTCAGTGGAGTGGAGATGCAAAGACTCTTTTGGCAAGCTGCTTCAACCACTTTGGAAGAGATTTTCAATGCAAAGATGGAGGAGTTGAAAGTGGTTAGTAAAGAAGCATATGATTACCTGATACAGAGGAATCCAAACACTTGGAGTAGAGCATTCTTTAGTTTGGAAACAAAGTGTCCAAATTTTGAAAATGGGATTTGTGAGAGTTTTAATAGGGCCATCCTTGTACAAAGGACTAAACCTATTATAACTATGCTTGAGGACATAAGACTTTATGTGATGCAGAGATTGGTGGCCATGAACAGAATTGCAAGAAAATGTGAAGACACCATTACACCTTGGGTTAGGAAAAGATTGAACTACATGATACAGCATTTACTAAGGTAATACTTTTATTTACTTTAAATACTTGCATCTATATATTATGAATTTAAACTAAGCAAGCTTATGAAAATTACCTAGGTACTGGGAAGTTATTCCAAGTGGATTTCAAGAACTTAAGGTCAGAAATGGTAATCAGTCATATGGAGTTAACTTGACTAGGAAAAAATGCATGTGTAGAATATGGGAGTTGTCTGGAATACCCTGCATTCATGCTTTGGCAGCATATGAGCATATGAATAGGGATCCTATGGAAGGAGTCCATGAATGGTATAGCCAACAAAAATGGTTTGAAGCTTATCAATTCACTATTAGACCTGTGTATGGTAGTAACATGTGGAAAAGAACAAGGGATCCACCTCTTCTACCCCCACTTATTAGACACTTCGGAATCTGATTATGATGCAAGGCCATGGCCATGAGAGGAGTATTTTCCCAAAAAGTTCAAAGCAAGTGACTATTTTATGCCTGCAAACAGGGTTGAATCAACTTCAAATATGACAGCAAAACAGGAAGCAAAAATGTCATTTGATGCAAGAGTTAAAGTACTAGGTCTGCCAAATGCTTTAACATGTGAAGAAGTAGGAATCAAATCATTTCAGAAAAAGGAACCCAAAGATCCAAAGGGAAAGGGAAAGAATAAGATTTGAAAGCATGTTGTGTTCCTAATGATCTTGGTTACAACCATGTGCATGTGTAACTGGTTCTAGTTGCTATAACTTAAATCAGTGCATAATAAAACCCTTGTAACCTTCTATGATCAATGCATTTTTAGATTAACAACTAGTGTACAAAAGCATGATTTCATTGATAAACATAAGCTGCATACATTAGATTGTGTTTACAAATCTGCTTAACCTACACTGCTTGAACAAAAACTAAGCCAAATACACAATCTAACCCTAAATACCATGCTATTTAACTGCAAGTACTAATGCAACAACAACTGCAAAGACAATAAGAGTAGACTTCCAAAAGGTTACATTCTTTAAAGCTTTTGCCAAGACAGCTTCCAACTCTTCAATCCTCTTTTGACGATTGACTTCATTTTCAACCTCACGCCTTTGATTAGGATTCAGTCTGGTGTACATTTGAAACAAGTGGATCCTATACCATTCACACTCCTCCTCTGGATCATACCAATCCCATCTATCACATTTCTTCCTACCCGGTTTCTAAAATCCAAAAAAATAAGTATAGTGAAGAATTAAACAAAATAATCTTTTAAGAAAACGTATATAGTGATGCTTACCCAACGATTTTGGCAGCAAATGAATCGTCTTGCTGGGTTGGTGGGTGTCCATGATGTTACGACCATCGAAGGCCTGTGACATTTGCAGTTATCATTGATAAGATAGGTGGACATGTTTTGGTTTGATTTTGATTGTAGATCGGTTATGATAATCGTTTGATTAATTTGATTGCGTTTGATTGATTAATCGAGTTAGGGTTTATGTTAAAAGGGGGGAGAAATAGGGGAAAAGATAAAAAAGTGAAATATAACCGTTATAATGACGTCACAAGTGGGCCTCATTAGGATACCCGGTGATATTACCTAACATTGAAGGTTTTACAAAGTTTGGTTACCTAACTCGATATTTTCGTGAGTAAATTACCTAACTTTGAAAATTTTAAAAAGTTAGTTAGCTATATGTAGAATTAACCCAAAAAAAAATTTCACAAACTTGATGAGGTGGATAACCTCGTTGGAAACAACGCCAAATTGCCTTTGATGATCACGAAAACGTGTAAAAATAAATAATTCAACCAGAAACACTCTTCTTTATAAAACATAATAAATTCATCAAACATATCGACCAACAAATACCTAAAAACTGTCTTTAAATCCCACACGCATTGGATATGTATATGTAATTCTTATTCATTTCATCACATTTCTACACAGTTCCTATCTGTGTTCACTTTCTTCTTGATTTTATATAAATTTAACAAAAAAGCAATAAAGATTTTGTGTGTTTGTTATAGAATATATAAATTTAACAAAAGCCCATCAAGGGTTTTGTTATTTATTGGATTCTTGTTAAGAAAGATTGTTCATTTGTAAAAAAAGGTTAAAAAAAGATGGTAGGGACAGAAATTGAGAGTATGAACAATGCACATAGTAATGGGTCAATAATAGAGGATAAAATCGATGAATTGCGAAAACTATTAGGTAAATCAGATGATGATCCATTAAGAATAGTTAGTGTAGGTGCTGGTGCTTGGGGTAGTGTATTTGCAGCCATGTTACAAGATAATTATGGTCATTTTCGCGATAAGGTTCAAATTCGTATTTGGAGACGTGGTGGGCGGTCGGTTGATAGACCGACTGCTCAGCATTTGTTTGATGTTATAAACTCTAGGGAAGATGTTTTAAGGAGGTTGATTAGGCGGTGTGCGTATTTGAAATATGTTGAAGCTAGGCTAGGCGATAGGATATTGTATGCTGATGAGATTTTGAAAGATGGATTTTGTTTGAATATGATTGATACGCCGCTTTGTCCTTTGAAAGTTGTGACGAATTTGCAAGAGGCGGTTTGGGATGCGGATATTGTTATTAATGGCTTGCCTTCGACTGAGACGAGGGAAGTGTTTGAGGAGATTAGTAAGTATTGGAAGGAGAGGATTAGTGTTCCTATTATAATATCGTTGTCGAAAGGTATTGAGGCTGAGTTGGAACCTGAACCGCATATTATTACTCCTACTCAGATGATTAGTAGATCAAGTAAGATTCTTGTTCGACTGTTTTATTTNTGGATAACCTCGTTGGAAACAACGCCAAATTGCCTTTGATGATCACGAAAACGTGTAAAAATAAATAATTCAACCAGAAACACTCTTCTTTATAAAACATAATAAATTCATCAAACATATCGACCAACAAATACCTAAAAACTGTCTTTAAATCCCACACGCATTGGATATGTATATGTAATTCTTATTCATTTCATCACATTTCTACACAGTTCCTATCTGTGTTCACTTTCTTCTTGATTTTATATAAATTTAACAAAAAAGCAATAAAGATTTTGTGTGTTTGTTATAGAATATATAAATTTAACAAAAGCCCATCAAGGGTTTTGTTATTTATTGGATTCTTGTTAAGAAAGATTGTTCATTTGTAAAAAAAGGTTAAAAAAAGATGGTAGGGACAGAAATTGAGAGTATGAACAATGCACATAGTAATGGGTCAATAATAGAGGATAAAATCGATGAATTGCGAAAACTATTAGGTAAATCAGATGATGATCCATTAAGAATAGTTAGTGTAGGTGCTGGTGCTTGGGGTAGTGTATTTGCAGCCATGTTACAAGATAATTATGGTCATTTTCGCGATAAGGTTCAAATTCGTATTTGGAGACGTGGTGGGCGGTCGGTTGATAGACCGACTGCTCAGCATTTGTTTGATGTTATAAACTCTAGGGAAGATGTTTTAAGGAGGTTGATTAGGCGGTGTGCGTATTTGAAATATGTTGAAGCTAGGCTAGGCGATAGGATATTGTATGCTGATGAGATTTTGAAAGATGGATTTTGTTTGAATATGATTGATACGCCGCTTTGTCCTTTGAAAGTTGTGACGAATTTGCAAGAGGCGGTTTGGGATGCGGATATTGTTATTAATGGCTTGCCTTCGACTGAGACGAGGGAAGTGTTTGAGGAGATTAGTAAGTATTGGAAGGAGAGGATTAGTGTTCCTATTATAATATCGTTGTCTAAAGGTATTGAGGCTGAGTTGGAACCTGAACCGCATATTATTACTCCTACTCAGATGATTAGTAGATCAAGTAAGATTCTTGTTCGACTGTTTTATTTTTTTATTTCTATTTTTATTTTTTTGTCTTTATAGCTTTGTGTTGATGTTATCTAGTGGTGAACTTTTGGTGTTCATTTTAGTATGCATATGTTTGGTTGTGCTTAAAAACCGATTATTGTGACTTGAATTGATTATGATTTCTGATTTGACCATTTGAATAGGCAGGTAGTAAATTTTTGTAAGAAATTTATACGATTGAGATAGATGTAAATTGCCTTTGTTTCTGACTATGGTTCTTTGGGTCGAATTAATCACTTTCAAACTGCACATTCACACCCCATTAGATAAGGAGTTCTAAGCTGGTTCAGTTTTTCTTGAGGAAAAAGAATGTTCTATACTTCTATTGATAACAAACAGTCTTTCCGTTCTAAAAATGAATCATTTGCTTTTTTTTGTTCAGATCCTAATCTGCCTGTTTTTCGTATTAGCAACCATTACAAGATATCCGTGACATTGATTTTGGCCTAAATTCATTTTAAATCGTCTTTTCAATGTCATTTTAGATATTCTGTTTGCAGCAACTGTTAAATCGTCTTTTCAATGTCATTTTAGATATTCTGTTTGCAGCAACTGTTAATAGCTTCATCTTGCATATGTTGCAACTGATAACATATCTGCTACTAATTGATTGATATACTCTTGCGGTTTCATTAACTTTTATTCTTAAGTTAATTTTCCCTGTTATGACATCGATGCTGATTTCTGAACAGCTGGTATTTCAATGGAGAATATTTTATATTTGGGTGGACCTAATATAGCATCAGAGATATACAACAAGGAATATGCTAATGCGCGAATATGTGGGGCAGAGAAATGGAGGAAACCACTTGCCAAGTTTCTAAGGCAACCCCACTTCATTGTGTGGGATAATGGCGATCTCGTCACTCATGAAGTGATGGGTGGGTTAAAGAATGTATATGCCATTGGAGCTGGTAAGATTTAACTTCCGGTATTGATTGATCAGGAAAATATTCATATATCTATACTTGTGTATACTATTTTCTTTCATTAGTTAGTCCGTTGTCTGCTAATGTACATGTTAAATCTTGAGCGTGTATAATTGGAAAGAAAATTTAGTAATAGGTGGGAGATCAATGATAGAGGCTATGTTATTGATTAAATATATGATTAACATATAAAGGGAACATGGAAAACGTTGTATATAAAGAAACACTTAGTTAGTAGCAAGTCTAAATCTTGCAACCAGTTGTTCAAAAGACTTGGTACCGTTTGGGTTAAAGGCTACTAGTTGCATATGGTGTTTATTGATACGCTGAAGACTTATAAAACAGCACCAATCGGAGTTGTGTGGTTTTTGAGATGAAGTCCTTGCAATATTGTGATAAATGAAATATGCAATATGGAGGAGGCAATTTCAACCAATTTGCTGATAGTTCGGGTTTTTTGGGTTGTGGTTTATCCCTAATGAGTGTAGTCTTGATCTTCTAACAGCTAAATTGATTTGTTTGAAAAAACAAGATTATTATTGTAATTACATGGTTTTTGTGATTATATTAAACTCATAAAGTGTTTGCATGTAATTGAAAAAACAAATGTTTGCGTGTCAACCCTAACTGTCTAGCATGTACCAAAAAAGAACCCAATATCAACCTAAATCCGTTTTGATCCACTCATTTTGCCATCTTTAGTGTGGGTGGCAGGTCTTAGAAAATTATCTCCCACTTAAAAATGGCTATGCCTACTACACACGCGTCTTTGCATATGCAGCTTCCATGTATATCTATTGAGCTTTCTTCATTTTTTTAGAAATTCATAGGTTTAATGACAAAAGAAGGACATTGGTATGGGAGAAAAGGAGAAGACTTTTTGTTAAAGGGGAGTAAGTTTGTTTGATTAAGTTAAAAAGGGGTAATTCGGTATGTTTATCTTATTCTTAGATGACCAGTTATGTTGCAGCTCGTATGAAACTAATCAGAAACTGAATATCCAAAACACAAATTCAATCACATATGATAATTGGCCATGATCATTATATCTTTCATCCGTTGGACTTATTTTATAACAAGCTGGGCATGTATCATTCACTTGTTCATAATTTTGGAATTAATGTAATTCTCTTCTGTTTCTCAAGTCCATTTTGAAAGGACTGAGTTTTTTCTGATGTTTTATTAATTTATTCAATGTTGATTTCACAGGTATGGTAGCATCTCTAACAAATGAGAGTGCCACCAGCAAGTCTGTGTACTTTGCACATTGTACATCTGAAATGATATTTATAACTCATCTGTTGGCGAAAAACCCAGAGAAGCTAGCAGGTCCGCTATTGGCGGACACGTATGTTACATTATTAAAAGGTCGTAATGCGTGGTATGGCCAAAAGCTGGCCAATGGAGAACTAACTCTTGATATGGGTGATAGCATCAAGGGGAAGGGTATGATTCAGGTGCGTTTTCTTCTCTTTGATACTTTTTTCTCATCATGTGCCACTTTGCCTGTGCCTGTCCCAATCAGTCAATAATGGTATGAATGTGCATTTTGAAAGCGATTGTGTTACAGTCAGAATCTTACAGTGAATTCTAATGAAATGGGCTATGAGAAATACCTTTTGGATACTCTTTTGCTGTATGAAGATCAATTTATCGGAAGTTTAACATTTAATAGCATACTGATGATTTATAAACTCTGTATTTTAAAATGATTAATAATGAAATCTTAGACTGATCAAACAAAGTAAATAGGTAATTTTATTGGAATTGCATATATATCCAATGAAACTTAAATATCTACATATTTTTCCAAAACACAAGTTTTCAATGCATAATGTACAATGATGCTTAAACATGTTGGGTAAATTTGCAAATATGCAAGTTTTAGTGGGTATATATGTAATTGCCCCATTTTTGTTTTACTCTTCGACGGGAGTGAGTCGCTATAATAAGCTCCAGAACACAAATCAAAACACCACCTTATTAAAGACAAAAATGGAATGCTTTTCTGAAAATATTTTAGGCTGTGATACTCGGCTACTCATTAATCTAAAAGCAGGGCTACTAGTTCTTCAAAATGGACCATCAAATCTTACTTCTTAGTATTGTTTTGAGTTCAAATTGCAGATGCTGTTGATGATGATATGATATTGGTTTTATTTATATTGATCTGCTAACCACTCCATTTGATTGTACTACGCTTGCCAAATACAAACCGGATTTATTTATCTAAAGCTACCATGCTTGACTTGGCACATAGATGTATAAATTTTTTGAATATTAGTCACTGCCTTACATGCCGTCTACTCTAATAACTACAAAGTAATAAAAAAAACCTTGTGAACTGAATTTGATAGCATCTCTCAGTTATGGTTTCTGAAAACTGCAAATGTTCTATTTCAGGGTGTTTCAGCAGTGAAAGCTTTTTACGAGCTACTTGGTCAATCTCACTTAAGCATTCTCCACCCGGAAGAGAAAAAGCCTGTTGCTCCGGTCGAGCTTTGTCCCATTTTGAAAACCCTCCACAAAATACTAATTTCTAGGTAAACCCTTTAAAACATATACTATTATTTTTCACCTAAAGAAAAAATAAAATCCAGATAATGACCTGCTCATAACGTTTTGTTTGATTTTGCAGGGAGGTTCCAACAGAGGCTATTCTGCAGGCTTTGAGGGATGAAACTATGAATGACCCCCGAGATCGGATTGAAATTGCACAAAATCATGCTTTCTACATGCCTTCACTTTTAGGACAGTAGCCTTGTTTTTCCAAAGTTTAGCGTTGAGCATGTAGTACTTGTGTGTTGGTTGTTCGGAGGAACGATTGAGATGAACTATGTAAGTTGCGTTTTTTGTAATATATATGTTGTTTTGATTGTGTTAAATCATTGGTCGTCTTGCATTAGGATATTCATATTCTTCTTAGATCTTTAGTTAATAAGGTTACACTTTCGTGCTTGGAAAACTACAGTGATCACATTCATGAAGTAGAGAAGCATAGGTGCATCTTGTTGGAAACTTTCAAATGAAGAAATGGATAAAGGGTCACTGTGTTTATATACGGCCTTTTGTTCACGTTTGATAGTCTTGAAATTAGCGGTCACAACTTCTAGCATGACTTGTAACTCGAAACTTGAACTAACAAAGATTTTGGATCGAGGTTTTTTTAGGTAAAAATTAATTAATTAGAGCTTAAGCATAATGAGGCTAATAAACGAGAGTTGTCTTCCCAGTTGTACAAAGTCAAAGTTAAAAAAAGGAAAGTATTCAGTAAATTAGCAAATCTTCAGACCGGTAAACTGGCTTTACTGCTCTAGTGTTAAAATATCACCATAAATGTTGTTCCTTAAACCGGGTGTAATGGTCACCAAACTCACAATTATCATATCAGAATCACATCACCATTCAGCTCACTATAAAACCCACCACCAACACATACAAATAATTCACTTTATGCAAACATACACCACAATATACTAAAAAAAAAATTAAAAAAAAAAAATGGCAAACCTTGCACCACCAAACCAGTGCACAAAGTGGGCTTTAGCGCGCGGCTGGAGAGAGGGTAATGGTACCACGCGTGGTGGTGCATCACCTACCATTACACCCAACCTTATAACTGTAACGATTTAAGTGTGTATAAATAAGACAAACTAAACGTAAGGGAACTCTTAACTCTATGGATGGATCAGGGAATTCAAGTTGAGAGCAAATGCTCTTTTTAAATGTTGCGATGATGTAGAAGATATGACATTTAATTCTACCAACATTCTCTTCATATAGTCAGTTGTATGAGGATGTCATGTGTGAGTCTTTTGACGTGTCAAACATTTAATGGACAAGTACATCTTTCATTTAATGGTTCTATTATTAGAAAAAAACAAAGTCTACTTTGTGAAAAGTGTTGTCAATTGTTCATAACTTTTTCACTAACTCATATTTATCTTAGACTTTTTTCATGTAGTACTTTATACCGCTCTTTTTGCTTTCTTAAAATAGTCTTGCCTAAACATCGTAGAGTTATTTTCAGTTATACACTTTTGCTTTCTAGAAAAATTCCCGCCTAAATATGTTGAAGTTGCTTGTTGATTTCGTTATCAACTGTGTAAAAATAGTTAGAGACCATTGCATATTGAATTAACCCAACAATATATCTTTAGGAGCAGATGGACAAATAGTTAAAGAAAAATGCTAGTTTCACGAAAGATTTACAAAATAAAATCCACACACACATGTGTCATGTGAATATGGTGGGTGAAAAATATTAAATAGAAAATATCATACAACATAATTGGTCTAATTCACTTGCCAAGTCATTATGTGAACACATTTTTATAAATTTTTAGTGGATGTATCATTTGTCATAGTTAAATAGGAGACAACGATACGTAAGTTATGCTGCCGTGTAGTAACTGCAAATCATGTAAACATTAAAGGGTCACAAGTGAAATTAAACCAAACATACCTTGAGGGTGTGTTTGATACATGCCTATAGGTATCGTGAAATCACAATAATACTCATAACAAGTGTTTGGTAATAAGTAAATAAATCAAAAGATGTATTGATACCCATAGGGTCATATAGGAACGAGTTGTTTGAGTCCCACTTTACCTTTACTTATAAACTACTAGTACAAAATCTACAACTAGTAACATGTATCACGGTGTGTTGTATCTTGGAATGGCAATGAGGGAATACTTTCAGTGTGAATAACATTTTTGTTTAACACCGATGACTATCTTAATTAACTATGATGATAAGATATTAGTCATACTCCATTCCTCATCATATAGGTTGGTTTTGAAAGTATTTTGTGGATCTCACTCTTTTCTTTTTATTTATTTATTTATTTATTTTTTATATTTATATAATCAAAGCACTCATACAAATTGTTTATTTTGTTTGATCCATTTACTTCATATACCGAGTTCCACTTTATGATTCCCAATTCTAATTGGCAAAAACAAAACAATGATATCGGAATTGATTATATGACTAATACACATACCCATTCTACCCTCTTATCAAAGTTATACCGATTATAATTCATAGCAGCAAACCAAACGACATCTCCCTTTTAATTAAGATTGATACCGAAACTTTATTATCAAACCAAACAACAAAACTAAAAATTCTTATACCTATTCTATTCCCTTTATAATCTACCAATTCAATTCTGATTGTCCAGGAAGCAAACCCTACGCACCCTTAGTTCTTTACATTCGAAGAGAAGGGAAAAAAAAAAAGATGTCGTCGGTTGGTTATGATGCTTCCTCATCCGATAAATTATTGTTTTTCCTGAAATCCATTGTATTGAGTTATCGATACATGAAAAAAGTTCAATGTAATGTATACCCCAAATTTTATAAAGACCCAATGGATCAATTCTGACCATTCTATTTTTCATCAAATTAAAAAACTCACTTTCATCAACTTTTTAAAATTTAAATATCTCACAAACCGTTAATCGTTACGCGAAAAGAACTATATCATCGTGATAAGAATTAAATCATCTTTCTATAGAAGAGCACTTTTATATACATTTGACGAATTTTTTTTCGCGAGTGTTCAAATTATATCTGAAATCACATGTGATTTTTTATTTTAAAATCACTAACATAAAAAAAATTCAGACGCAAATTTTAACACTAAAACAAAACTCCCAAAAAAAAGTTTGCCTAAAATGTATATATTCTTAAACGTTTGTAAGATATTTTATTTAAAGAAAAGGTGGCAAATGGTCATTTAGAAGGGGGAAAAGAAGAAAAATGATTAGGATTTATTCATTGGATCTTTAGAGAATATGAGGTCTATATTGAACTCAATTCATCAATACATAGGTATTATCCACCTCCCTCATGCAAAAAACTTCGTCTATAATACAAGAACTACCGCTAAATTTGTTTAGTTGTTCCTCCATACAGGCAAAAGAAATAATATTTACTCCTACTTTATATTCATACGTATCATCTTAGTCACATAATCCCAACATGTGGCATATCTAAAGATTTAGATGAAGAGTGATAGTGGGTGTAAAACACATATTTACTTTTGCGTGAGTAGAAATATAAGTAGAAGTATTAAGTAGGAAAATATATCATAACATTATAAGCAAACACAAATCTCTATGCATTAGTTCCCGTTTTAAGTTTAACGGCATACAAGTTTATTTTAACATCTATTATACGCACAAATGCACATGATATTACTTCAAACCACATAGGGGTTTCGGAGGGTATGCAATAAGTGTCATCCAATTAAAATGGGTTACATTTTTAGTAGTTTTGCATATAAATACGTATAATATTTAACATATATGAGTCATATAATTTAAGTTTATATGCAATTTCTCTTTAGTTTATAAATGTAATATGATCTATTTGTTATTATTGCCTAGGGCCATTAAAAACCACGGCCTCTCAAAACATGATATAACAGTCAGTTTGTAGTTAACCAAACGTGCAAAACAACTTTGTGAGACGAGTTTTTGCTTAGTCATATGGTGTAAGCATTTAGCAGCGTTTTTATATTCATTACCCTGTCATATCAATCTTACACCTTGTGATGCCAATTTGGATCGTTACGCTATACAAGATACTGGATTGTCCAACATACATAAGACAATCATACTATCAAGTACTTTTTTATAAAGTGCTTGCTAACCAACATCAATGCTTCTAGTAGCATAAACCTATAACTAGCATAACAATTCGTATCAGGGGCGGAGGAGGTAGGGGGACTGGTGGGTGCTAAGCCTTCCTTAACTTGTCCAACTACCTTAGTTGTGTACAGTGCTAAAGCTTATATTTCACGCATTTTTGTCTACAAGCCTCCCTTAACAGTTGGCCACAAATAAAAACAAGCATCGTAAGATATAAGTTTATTTAGTTGGTTATGGTAATCAATTATGTTTACATAATATTTCTAAACAATAATTAGCTTAAACTTTAGGTATATTCATTTACACAAATTATATTCATTTCCAATAGATTAGCCTAGTAAAATACCATTGCCCAAAGCAAGCAAAGAAAATCAACAGTTTTAAATATATTCAATAATCTTCAATCTCCATTTTTTTATTGTGACCATATTTTAATAAAAGCTAGAATAATATAACTAATTTAGAAATTCACTTGTAAATTTGTAATATTGACGGTGTTTGTATGAATTAAAAGATTTTAGTATGATTAATGTTTGGTGCATAGAAAGGTACTAGTATACAAGAGTTTCTTACTCTTAAATGGCTTGCATAATAAATCATGAACAACGTTAGAAAAACTATATATAATCTAGTTTTATAAGCAAAGAGACGAGTTATTCATAACCCAACAACATAATCACAACTACGATATGACCTACATGTTATAGAATTTCAAACAACGGGACATGGTGGTTCTGTTTGCATAAAATATTTATCGCTATTTTATTTGAAAAAATCAGCACCCCCTAACTATAAATCCTGGATCCGCCCCTGATTCGTATAAACCCATGTATCCATATCTTTCATGGATTACTAGTTAAAGTTATCAATTATTTAATGAAAAAAAAAAATGAAAATGACAAGCTTAAGGATGTGTTTAAATTCCTTTTATTTCTCCTTTCAATATTTTGATGTCAACCACTTCAATCTTTCTATCCCACATCCCACATCGCTTAAATGAAGAAACTGTTGCTAGTTTATATACAATAGTGTATATGTGCGATATGTGATTAGAATAATGTTGTGTTTTAAACACATATCCATTCCTTACTAAAAGGAAAATGTTTAGCGGGCTATGATAGAGTGTTTGAAAACTTACATGAGCTCTTATCTTTTTTTTTTTTTTTTTTTTTTTTTTTTTTTTTTTTTTTATTTTAATATATAATTANAAACGCATTTTAACTAGACTGAGAATTTTTGTTGTTGCTTGCATATTGTTCATATGTGATTTGACAACCATCAGAGTCTCTCAATCTAAATCAACGGTTATGCAATATATCCCAAAATCAGAGTCTCTCAATTTAAATCAACGGTTATGCAATATATCCCAAAACTAGATTAAATGTATCACATATATAACTTATTAATTTATACTAGAAATATCAAAGAAGTTAGCAGCATCAACAAGATTATGAATAAAATCACATCAGTATTATAGCTATATGTTATAAAATATCGTCGATAACTCAATACAATGGATAACCAAACACACCCTTACGCTCAATTCTCGAGTTGAAATTTGAGAGGAAAGGAAAGAAAATGGAAATTTTTTTTGTGTTCTTGAGATTTATTTAAGAGGGGAAAGAGAATCCGTAAAGAAGATGAGAGGAAGATTTGATAATGAAATATTCCTCCCACTTTTGGGCGAAAAGGGAAAGGAAACGGAATTGAGACTCAAGAACTGAGCGTTAGTTCTTTACATGTGTCAACTATAGTGAAAGTGTGCATGAAACATAACACCCATAATTATTAAAAAAACATAATCACCTTATTTTCTCTCCGATAAATTATTTATCAACTATTAAAATAAGCCTTTTAATAAAAGATTACTTTTATCTTTTATGTCAATTTTTTTCATTATAAACCGAATCCAAATCATTCCATATCCTTTTATAAACCAAACGGCCCTAAAAATTCTTATAACTGTTCCCTTTCTAATCATACACCAATTCAATTCCGATTGTTCAAGAAGAAAACCAAACGCACCCAGTTTCCTTACATTCGAAGAGAAGGGGGAAACCTAATGGTATAGACACCAAAAAAACAGGCCCAAGTAACCTGCTTGGATCACACGCCAGTAATCAGCCCAACAAATAAAACCATTTTATCATTATCAGCGAATGTTTGATTAAAATTAAAAAAATGCCACGTCCACTAACCGGATTTTATAATATAGTAGTTGTAGTCCTATAAAATAAACGTTGTATTGCTATATTATAAAAAGAAGTATCGAAGTCTGGTCCATTGAGAATCTTTTATATAATACAGGAATTACATCATTTCTGAATTTTTTTGACAAAACAATCTTAGTGGAAAAAAAATTGGACCAATAGGAATGCTCGATTTTGACACATAGGCGAAATCGAGCAATATGATTGGCCAATAAAAGTCAAAATTGAATTGATTTTGGTCAAACTTTAATAAATTTGGTGGAGAATTTGATTGAGGAAAAAAAAAACGCATAAAAATATATGTGTCAAATTTATGAAAATAAAAACTTAAAAAAAGAGGAGGTAATTAATAAAACATTAGTGGTTGAATTTTAAATATATTATATGGAGTTAAGTGTAAAATTATAAATCTCCATGTTTTTTGATAACTTTAGATAATAAACAAATAACCCCTTACACTTTATACCCCCTACACTTTATAATATGAACTTTGTTTACAATTACATGAGTATTAGTATTGGTTTGAGACTTCCATCCATTAAACTTATTCCATCCAATAAATGTACGAATTAGTTTTAATATACGTTAAATACTTTTAAAATAAATATTAGTTTTAAACTTTCATCTATTAAAATATCTTTTTACTATGTACGTTAAATATAAATAAGAACTCATGTTATCCTATTTAAAAGTTTAATCTATACGTATACGGGTTTGAATATTAAATACAGTTAAATTATTATTAACGGTAATATAAATATCAAATGGTAAGTACGAGTTACTGTGATATGAAAATAAATATACGCGATTGTACTTATAACGACTCATGTAATTATTATTTAAAGTTTGTATACGGATATCCGGAAAAACATTTTTAAAAACCTTCATCAACGCTCATTATGTGCTACTAAACTCGCACATTTTGTACAACATGATATAAATAGTTAAAGTTAAACAACAACATCAACCTCAGCATTAACATCTATATCAGCTAAACAAAGTTAAAACTTTCATCCAATAAAATTTTACAAAATATTAATTGATATTAATACATATAAAAAGCTCATGCATACTTATTAGTTGTACTTATATCATAATTTGCATGGGTAAATTCTTATATATTTATATAGTAAACAAAAAATTTAAAATAAATTTGATTTATGTGTAAACCCATGTGATAAAAGAAACTTTTGCCCAATAATATTATAAGGAGACACGCTCAAAATCCAATACAAGGTCGATGCCACGGTTATATTTACAATTTCTGCTAACTATTTTTCTTACTTTCGCACATGTTAGAATATCTAACTTTTTAAAATATACATAAGATTTTATGTTTTTAAACGATAATACTATATAATTAATTTTTTCTAAAAAACCCCGTGCGTGCACGGGTATTATAACTAGTTGTAATATAAAGATAATCACCCGACATTATATCCCATTCCATTCCATCCAATAACCAAACCCAACAAACCAAACGGACCCTTAGTTTAGACAGTATTAGTTTCTTTACATTCGAAGAGAAAAAAAGAAAAAGAAGAAGAAAAAAAGATGTCGCTGGTTGATTATGATGCTTCCTCATCCGATGAAGAAGAACACGATGAAGCACCACCACCAGTTACTAAACAACAACAACACAAAACTAACCCTCCCAATCAGTATGTTACATCTTCCTAATATTTTAGGGTTTTTTACTTTCCTTATGTCTAATTTTCTGTTTAGTAAATATATATAGATGCTTAATTTGTAACATATTTTTGTTTCTATTTCGTTGGGGTCTTTGGATTAGCTTATTTATCTGGCTTATGGGCTTATTTGAACATGGAAAAAGCTCATAAGCCCACTCTTTAGAGCTTATTAACTTTATCTTATTGGCCTTAGCCAATAAGCTCAAGATGCTAACGTCATAAGCTCCAAAGGGTGAGCTTATGAGCTTTTTCCATGTTCAAATAAGCCCATAAGCCAGATAAATAAGCTAACCCAAACACCCCCTCAAAATGTTTCGAATGTATTGGGTACAATATTTGCACAAAACCATTGTGTTTTTGTGAGCATTATCTATGTTAGTTATCGTTCGCGAACCTTAACTACCTAGTGGAAAAGGCTTGCGACTGATATCATTAATATGTGTGAGGTCCTAGGTTCAATTCCTTTCCTGCTAGGTGCAAACGACTTCGAATATGTGTGGCGGCGGGTTCAAAACCTCATGGATTAGTCGGCGAAAAGATGAGAAACCATGTTTACCAAAAAAAATAAAAATCGTTCACGACCACGATTATAAGAATTTGGATAGAAACTTTCAAATTTTAGCAGGGCCCTGATGGTTGTTAATTTGAATGAATAAGATATGAGGGAATGTAAGAAAAGTAGGCGAGCTTAACAAAAGCAGATATGTGCTACCTATGCAAGGTGCATCTTTCTGGCTCTAATAACGTTTGGTTACACATGTTGCTTATTTTTGGTCAACCACTAGTAATAAGATTAGAAACTTATGCACGTTTAATGTGTATTCGGTGTAGAATTTGGGAAATTATTGTATTCTATAACTTGGATAATTCACTTAACACAATGTAGTGTAGCTCACTCATTTAATATTTACAAATTTGAGTTACGGAACTGGATCCAGTGAGAAGAAAACTTATAATGAGAAGGATGAGAAATAACTATAACTACATATTTGAGATGCGTTGACTTGAATTAGATGCATCTCAATTAGTTTCGAAAGTGATTTTGAAGTGAAAACGATGCAAACTTGTACTTGCAACAAATTTGACACATAGAGGACGAAAATACATAAGATTTGCCTAAGTTGTTAAACTGCATTTAATATATGTATATGCATCTAATTTTTAGCTAGAAAATATATTAGGGTGCATCTAAAAGATTAGGGATGCATCTAATTTAAGTCGATGCATCTCTAATGTGTGATTATGGTTATTTCTCATCCTTGTCATTTTAGGATTTCTTCTCATTTGATCCTAAGTCTTTGAGTTACAACATACAAGGACATGGAAAGGGGTTATCTCTGACTAAGAATTTGTTTTTAGTTTTGTTTATTGGTAACAAATGTATGGAGAAATAACTTCAGATGTAAATGTTATACCAGTTTCCATTGTTATGGTGTATCAAAAACTGGATTTTTGTGAAGAAAATATTGGTAAGTGCTGTTAAGAGAATAAAAAACGAGGAAGACGAGAAGGGATTCTTAAGTTACGTGTTTTATATGTATCATGATTACCAATCTGTATATGTACTTACGCTTTTACATCATCTGACCAAGCTAGATTTATTATACAACCTTTAAAGATGGATTGTCCTTGAGTAGTTATACTGCAAGTCTGCAATATGAAGTAAATATAAAATATAGTTTTTTAAGATAAAACACCGCTGATAATAGTATATAGTAGCTGTTTTCATAGAAAACTTTGGAAGACACCTTGTTCCCTTATAACGCTTACAAAGAATAAGAAATATGTATTCCTAACACCGTAACAATTGCTATGCTATTATCAACATTCTCTTTGCATAATCAAGGTAAAAGATAATATGTAACACTCCGACACATAATCCATATGTTTACACGTTATAATATACTCTTGGCATGTAACCAGTTTTCCTAACCAGAACAAAACTCACTTTTACGTGAATAATGATATTCCGGTGTTGCTTCTCCAGTAATAGATCTCACATATACACAGTCGTAAAACGTATATCCATGTTTTTCATACATTTTTTCTTGGTTATGTTTTGCTCGATTGCTATGCTAGTGCTTTGTTGCTGGTCTACCTAGACAACATGGAATGTCCCTCGTCATATGTAATTGCTCAAAAACTAAAACACAATCCAGTGTAGCCCTATGCTAACCTTGTAGTGCAGGCAGGTTTGTTTTGGCGTTTTGCTGCGATTTCTACTTTGACACCCATTTTGCTCACAGTTCTTACAACTGTTTTCGAAGTATGACACACCACACACAGATTTTTACATACATAACCCCATCATAGATTGCCCAATCTCTTATTTATTCAGTCATTTGGACTAGTTTCCCCAAATTATCTACGACTCCCAAATTATCTCTTCAAAAGCCTTTATGTGAAAACATGCCTCAAATTCTCATATTGCTTGCTACAAAATTAACAACGGGTTAAGTTTCTTTCACCAATTTTTTATTTGTTCTCTCCAAACACTCTACTCTCTTTACAAGCAGAAATCTTAGATTTGTGAATTGAACTTTAGCCCATTTACTTGCTCATTTATCAATTTCAGCTTCTCAAGATATTAATAGCTATTATTGAACCCATATCACCACACCCTGACACCTTAAAATGAGTTTGTAGTTTGGGGGTGTTATAGGTTTCTAAAGCCTCTAGTATCGATAACTGATATCACTATGGAGTTGGATTTAAGTGTTTTTTTATATCATATGTTTCTCGCTTATGTTTATCATCTTGACGTGTGACACAATACTATTTGCTTTCTGTATGTTTCATTGATTTCTTCATGTGTAGGAAATCAGCAAAGTTGCCAGTCCCACAGTCAGACCATCCTATAAAGCAGTCAGAGCCTTCTACCTTTAAATTACCTGACGCATCATTTCTCCTGGACTCACCTGCTTTGCCATCCAATACGAGTGGAAGCTATGATCACACATCTCGAGTTGCAGCTGCCATGGCTCAAAATGCATCACGCAAAAGAGATTCAAAAGAATCGGCATCCTCTTATCCTCGTGGGAAAATTCCAAAAGGGAACTTGCCTCATTCAAAAAGCGTTCCTGAGACAGCACGTGGTCTTCTTCGTCCACCTCAGCTTAGTGGAAGGTGAGTTTGTATGGCATGATGTTTATATAGATTGGTAGAATCTCTTATCAAATAATATTATTTTATATGTCGTCTGCTACGCATTCCTGCTAAGGGGTGTTTGGATGCATTTTGAAAGTGATTATGTGAGTATCAGATGACCACTTGTTATAAAATATGCTGTAGGAGATGGTGTTTTGTGTGTCATCCTCTTATGTTAAAACAATCAGATCAGCTGTTATAGTGTTAAATGCAAATTTATGTTAAAAATGGACAAAAAAACGCTATTCTTGTGAAAAAGGAGATACACCTTGTGAGACGGTATGAATTTCTGAAATTACGTTAAAAGAAGGGGCAATTAGGTAATTTTGTTTTTGTATTGGTAATCAGTTTTGTTGCAGCAGCCGATATCTAAACAGATTATGTGATACCTACACTAGCCTCATTTATCTGAAGTTCCGAACATTGAACACTGATTATTGCGACTAGTAATCACAATAGTCAGTTTTAAAGTTTGATTTGTTAAACTGTATATGGCTCGTTTATGGTTACGAAGTTATCGCAGACTTGTTCAGCTCTTACTGGTGAACTACAAATTACTATTGTTGAGTTTGCTTGCGTTCTAGTGACTATTTGTTATATTTTGGATTGTTAAATCAAGTTTAGAAGGGGTCCAACTATTTTTAATGAATATGCACCTTTGAAATTATCACTTTTAAGGCTTGATAAAATTTTTAACCTCAAGCAATCATCATAATGCATCAATTAGACCTCTCTTAACTTGTAAGCATATACCTTGCTCCTCGTGGTTTAATTTCTAGTCTTGACCTTCTGTTGCAAGGCTTCTTGCATGTTGTTAGTAATGGTATAGGCGAGTATGCCACTTTATTAAACCTGAGGGGCCCTAGATCTTTACGCTAGATCGAGGAGCCTTAGTTTAGTATTCACCCTTTGAAGTGTTTATTATGGTAAAAGTTCAACATAGGTATCTAGACTCCCGAAATTGTAATGATTATATTCTAACTTTGATGCTGACATTATTAGTCCATCTGATCTTAAAAGTCAAATTAATGTCCTTTACATTGAATAAAGGAAGGCTGCATAACTTTTTGTTCCTCCTGATGCACTATACTGACCTTTCCCACATTTGTTCTTTACTTTTGTTGCAGGAGTAATGTGGTTACAGAAGATATAAACAAATTATTTACACGAAGAAATGGGTCGGAACCATCTTCTAGCAGACCTCCAAGTGAACCTTAGCTCCTGGTTTCTTTCTTTGTACCTTCTAAAATACACAAGGATCCAAATACTGTTGCTCTCTATCTTCTTAGATTCTGTTATGCCTTTTGAAGTAGTTAGTGGTTTTCAAGAATAGATAGTAGATGTATTGATTAGGTTGTTAAAGATGGGTGAGGCAGAAGTTGGATAACGGACATGCATCATGTTGATCTTTTGCTCCTTATAAAATGACTGAAATATCTTGAACCTGACACAATTATTACTTTGGCATGAAATAGTCAATGACCGAAATAGTAAAAGTGTAACTTTGGCATGAATCAAAACACTGCGGTTTTGTGTAATTACACTTGTTTTTGGATTGGTGTACATCGTACGCGTCTTAATGGGGGGCATGGGGTGTGCATGGTGTATATGGTGTTTCCAGAAAAAAGTCGTTTTGGCTGTTTAATACCCGTTCTGGGTTGTTCAAAAAAAATAATAAGAAAAAACCACCCGTTCTGGGCCTTATCCTCCTGACGTAAGATGCTATTCGGAAGCATAGACGGAACTTGAACAACTTTTTTGAGGGGGCCGAATCGGAGATTGTTTGTAACCTCAACTAAATTACCCTTAAAAGCTATAATATTTACACTAGGTACCGCAAATTTTGAGGGGGCCGGGACCCTCCCCTGCCCCTACAGAGTTCCGTCCATGTTCGGAAGTGATAGATTATAACATCTGGCCATCTTTGTAAGATGCTATTCGGAAGTGAGATTAGAACTTGCGGCCATTTTTGTTGTTCTATGCATCCGCTTCATTTCTTGACAACTGTTAAGTTCGTAGCCGTATATTTCCCCTGTTTGAGCTTTCATGTTGATGGATCTTCCAACAAGAAACTACTATATGGTGACGTTATAGATGGTACGCGAGCATCTTTGAACTAGACCAGATAGAGGGGATACCGAGGTGCTAGGTGCGTTTTAGTACAGTGCATATGCTTGTACTAAGAACAAACACACGAGTCAGATGTGCAAAAGTGACACATCCTAGGAAAATTGGGACAATCTGTGTCAATAGAACGTATTCAAAATCTTTTATATAATAAAACAAAACCCCAAGTGGGGACTTTTCCATTTCAAAAAAACTAAACCATACCTTATTTAGTAATAATATTATTTAGAAAAAAAGATTATTTTCTTATTAGATAATATTTTATATTTATCCATAACACAAGTAGAAGATAAATACAAAAAATATAGATAAGATGCAATTAACAATAGGATTAAAATTTTTAAATAATTATCTTTAATAATAAAAAACTATAATTAAACATCATAAATCAAACAAAACAAAGATTAAATTATTTGTTTTTTAATAAATAAAAATATATGATTCAAAAAATTTTAAAAAAAACCCGCGCGTGCGCGGGCATTATAACTAGTAACATCCTAAGATAAGTCTTGTTCAAGCTATCATTTTTTTTTTCTTTCTATTCTAGCATTTTACTTGTTATTTTCAAATTGTAGTAATTACGTCATTATGACATGTGTAAGGGATGTAAGATGATAAGTATATAAACAGAATGCGCTTAAAGGGTATTAATGAATGATTATACATTATCATGCTTCTCTATGATTCTCTTTGTATTGTACTATTGAAACTGATCACCATCATTAGCTAAACCTGTATAATTTCCTTAGCCTTTGTCGTTGAGTTGATAGGAGGATTGATTACCCGGCCACTGACGGCTTGATCCTAATCAAGTCTGAATTGGAACAAGGTCTACAAGTTCCCAAGCAGTTCCATAAATGTTGTAAATATAACATACTCCAGAATACCATAATTTAAGAGCAACAAATTAAATAAATATAATGGTTATCTCAATGCAAAACTTCAAACCAATCCGAAACCCTTCTATTCTACCCTCCCTTCACCATGAAGGTTCTAAGAATATGAAACCAAACCTCACCAAAGAATATATAATAAAAAACTTGAAGATAGTTAGAAACCTTAAGCCATGTCCGGACCCCTGGGGAGTGGTTCATAGCCATCATGCTGCTTGAACACACCAACGTCTGTAGAAGATTTAACCGGGATGCATTTCAAGAGGGCTCCAACTGGCAGGCTAATAGCACCCATGACAACGCTAGCAAGCCACAAGTTCCAAGATAATGGCACTGTCGATGCAAATGTTCCTAACAATTCAACTATAATGATCTGGAACATCACTGTACAGACCATGACTAGCATGAACACCCAACTCTGCAAAATACCTTGCAACACATTTATCTTCTCCATGTCACGACTGTTTATTTCATTAAATACCTAAAAGACATAAATATAACAAAAAAAAGAATTCTTAGATATAAAAATTTTGACCAAGGAAATGTCCAAACATATTAAAGATGTTTCTTAATATTTCATTCAGTACTAGATCATAAAAATGGTTTTATGAAACTTCAAATTTTTATTCAGCCAGAGTATTTGAATCACTCGTCCCTTTTATGTATTCAACAGTAAATCAGAACGTTTTATTAAACAGATGCTTCGTTCAATTTGTAGCATATTTGGTTCTAAACATAACTTTTGATATCTGGTATACGATCACTAAAAACAGCGCATAAAACACGTGATACCTGACAGAATTATAACCATATGGAGATGATAGTACCTGACAGAAGACGAAGGTATTAAAGATCATCGTATTAAGAACATCAGTGGAACCCGGGCCGTTTATATTAAGAATGCTTTTTCCATCAAACTGAAGGATGCCAAGAACCACAAGTTGATAAATACTTTGACCAATAATGTTCCTCCACATAATCTTAGTTATAAAATTAACATCCCTCCCGATAGGCGGTCTTTTCATCAAAGCATCATTAGGAGGTTCTGTAGCCAAAGCTAAAGCACCAAGTGTGTCCATAATCATGTTCACCCATAGCAATTGGACAGCAGTAAGAGGAGCAGATCCTGAAATAGTACTTTAAAAGATCATCCAT
Organism: Artemisia annua; assembly: GCA_014162995.1. NCBI lineage: Eukaryota > Viridiplantae > Streptophyta > Magnoliopsida > Asterales > Asteraceae > Artemisia > Artemisia annua. Next base: position 292,680 of record LBNU01002965.1, read on the forward strand.
AACGTGTAAATAAATAAATAACAGCTGTAACTAGAAATGTTGGTTAGTTTATTAGACCTGATGTGCATGCAGATACAAAATTGGTCATGAGTGCAACCACATTAACTGTCAACTGGAATTGCACAAACTTTTGGATGTTTATGTAAACTGAACGACCCCATCTAGCAACGACTACTATTGTCTTGAAGTTGTCATCCATAATCACAACATCAGCATTTTCTTTTGCAACCTGTGGAGACGAGAAAAATCTCTTATTTTTTGGTAGTGATGAATCTTTTGAAGTTTCAGTTCACAATATTAGCAAAATTGCATCAAAATAGTCAATACTTAAGCTCGTCCAAAGGTCCTACATATGTACTTTATTCAGATTTGATGTAGTTCATAAGCTATTTGGTCAAACATTATATCCAATCCCCTTATTTTGATTATGTCTTTTTGAAAAGAAATGAAGCTTACCAGGTAGATCATATAAATATTACATGTGCCAAAATGGGCAAATCAGGCAGGTAACGGGTATTTTTTTGCCTGGGTTGGAATGGGTCAGTTGATTTGACCCGATTCGCTTTTTGTTCAACCTTTTTATGAGTTTTTATAAATTAGTGTGTCACATATAATTGTTACATTACCTTAAGAATAATTTAACAAACTGAACTAACAGACATTAGAGGTTTAACGCATTTCCTTATAAGTTTTTAAACTTTATTACATGTTTCATCCGTTAGAGATAACACATACCCGACATAATCCATTAGTAAGTTTATGGGTTGAATTTTCCACATCTAATATATATTAAAAAATCTGCCAATGTCAAATACATACCTCAGTTCCAGCTATACCCATGGCTAATCCAATATCTGCTTCATGCAATGCAGGAGCATCATTAGTCCCATCACCCGTTACAGCAACGACTTCCCTGTATTCATTCCTTAAAAGAGTAACTAGTTTATGTTTATCAAGAGGCAATGATCTTGCCATAACTTGAAGTCTTGGTATTATTTCCCTCAATTCTTCAACACTTTTTTCTCTAAACTCGGGCCCTTCAATAGCCAACCCGTCCGGTGTTAATATTCCACATTCTCTAGCAATAGCTTTAGCCGTATTAATATTATCACCAGTCACCATCCTAACCATAATGCCCGCATCCAAACAAGTCTTAACAGCCTCCTTGACCCCTGGCCTCACTGGATCCTTGATTCCAACCACTGCTATAATAGTATAATTATTTTCTGGAATGTCATCACTGCTAGAACCGGCTTCTAGATCTTGAAAAGCCAAACATATCGTTCTAAGAGCATCACAAGCGAAACCATTTATCACATCTGTTATATCTTTCCTTTGTTTGTCTGACATTTGTACAATATCTCCATCTTCACTCACAACTTTATCACAAATATTTAATATAATCTCTGACGCGCCTTTGCAAAATGCTCGTATCTTACCATCAGGAAGAGCTACTAACACAGACATCTTCTTTTTCACCGAGTTGAAAGGCTCAACTTTGACTATCTTCACATTTTTGGATTCTTGATTGTAATTACTCTGAAATAGTAGTCCAAATTCCAACAAAGCAGTCTCGGTTGGAGAACCGATTATATTGGTTTTCCCAGTTTCATCCTTCACAATCTCGGAATTTGTATTTAGAAACACTGATTGTAAAAGAACTGCTAGAATTTTCTCAGCGATTGTAGATCTTAGCTTTTCTTTACTCTTAATTTCTTTAGTTTCACCAGCAACCCATAGTCGAGTCACAACCATATGATTTGTGGTCAAAGTTCCGGTTTTGTCAGTACAAATGCATGTAGCCGAGCCCATTGTTTCACAGGCAGAAAGATGCCTCACGAGTGCTTTATCATTCATTAGTTTCTTCATAGCAAAAGCCAAACTTAGTGTCACCGCCAATGGCAGCCCTTCAGGAACAGCAACCACAAGTATAGTGACCGCTATTGCAAAATAGTTTAAAATCTCTAAGCCATCAGTCATGTTCCATGTACCCATCTCGTTACTAACAACTTTCACTAGTATAAATCGAGCAGTCAACACGAAAAAAGTCAACACAGCGAAAGCGAGTCCTATTTTTCCAATAATAGTAGCCACCCCATTGAGTTTCACTTGTAATGGAGTCTCGTCATCCCCACCTTCACTTAAAGTCACCATTAATCGTCCCCATTCTGTTTTCATTCCAACAGATGTAACCAGCATTTTACCCGAACCATCTTGAACTTTAGTCCCTGATAAAAGGAAAGGCCTCTTTTTGTCTACGTTAACAGGTTCACTTTCACCTGATAAGCTTGATTCGTCGATTGATAAGCTATAACCGTCTATAAATATCCCATCTGCAGGGACTTGATCACCAATTGACAAGTGGACAATATCCCCAACCACCAAATCATAAATAGACACCTTTTTTCTAGTCCCGTCTCGTGTAACCTGAATGATTATATTCTTCTTTTCCTTATCCAAATCTTTGAATTGCAATGACTGCTTGTAGTCACTAACCGCAGTAACCAACACCACCAAAAGTATGCATAGAATAATTCCCAACCCATCGTACATACCTTTAGGCCACCCTTCAGTGGCAATCCCGACACCAACAGATATCACAGCACAAACCATAAGAATGATCAAAGTCATGTCCTGCAACGCGTCCCATACAAACATCCATAAAGGTCTCGAAGGCTTTTCAACAAACCGGTTACATCCAAAGATTTGTTGCCTTTTAGATATATCACCCGATAGGACACCATCTCTTAACGAGACTTTTATTTTCCTTGCAAGTCCTTGAAGTCCTCCATGGAAATCATATGTCTTGTTATTGTGAGACCGGACTATGTATGCAAGATCTTCCGGTTCTATATCAAAACCTGCTTGAGCGACTTCTTGAGAGAGCTTATGTTCAGTTCGGTTAGCAGCTGTACTAATTAGAGCACAAAGTTTAGAAGGAATAAACATGACATGCATATGAACTTTCTATTTTTATAATAAAGTTTTAGACTATACCATCAATGAATTGCAATGCTGCTTTTTGCACATATAAAGCGATCCGTATCTTCTCCTGACATACAGAAGAAACAAATTGTCATTATGCTACAGAAACATACAACATATGAGAAACATTCAATGAATTTCCATATTGAAAAACCATTATATAGTTAAAAGCCTCCAAATGCATATGTTTCAAACTTGTTGAATGATTTACTTCAGTCAACCGACAAAAAATGTGCTAGTAAACAGACTAATTCAAACATATAGAATGAAACTACAGCCAAAACTGACCTTTAAAATCTCGAAATCATTACATACTGAAATATCCATGAAAGTATGTCGAACGAGTCACAAAATAGGAGATTTTTTTACGTTAACTCAATTACAAAAACACCCGCGACTAAGTACAAATGAGTTGTGCATGCATAACAAATACAACACTTGTATTACGTACTCTTATGAGACTAAAATGTTGATAAAATGGACTACTAAAATGATCAACAGTTTGGTTGATCATTATCAGCTTAATTTCAGTTACAAATAGTTAGTGGGTACTTGAATTAATTTATTGGAGTCCAAGAAAACGCAAAGAGTGTTCAACATTATTTAAAGACTATAATTAACTGAACAAACATATATAAGTAAGTCCACATTGTCTAACAAAAACCCCATGAAAGCATATGTGATTATGTATAGACATAATGTTTATTCTTCTAAGTCTAAAATAGTTTGATATTTCGAATGAAGTTTAATTCTTAATTTACTTCTTAATTACGACTATGGAAATGCCATGCATATAACATTCCACGACATGTCTGGACCAGCTCGTTGGTTGCTTTAGACCAATCTACACGGGTTGACAAAGATTCACGTTTTTGCATATTCTAAAAATGTTAATGGCAATTAGTAACATAACAAAGACTTTATTTAATACATCTTTGCCAACCTTGACTATAAATTAATAATGTAGACTGGTCAAAAATCTTTAATTCATCATTGACCCCATGATAATTACGTACAGAATGTTCCTAATATCTTTCAAGTCGTGATGGATATTGAGGTTGGTAGAATACTTTGCGTGTATTCGCGTTTGTATGTTTGTAAGCTGTTTTAGTTTTACCTAATATTTTAGTTTTAACAAATATTTTTATTTTTAATATATTTTGTAGGTTAGAATAGGTTTATAAATTTGTACTAAGGTAATCTTACGTTAATTTAATTATGATGCTCTATATCTAATCTAACTATTTTATAATGGAGGAATGTCTGCTATTAATAGAAATACTTAAAATTAAGCAATACAACTTCTAAAGCTATAAATACAACAACCAATGCTACTTATAGAAATTCCCCTCATGTTTAATTCTAACATACAATTAATACTAACATTAAGTACAATAAATAAATCATTATGTACATTAAATATAATTAATTAACTGGTCAATAAATACAATTAATGCACTTATTAAAACACCCCTTACATAATAAATATAAATTATCAAGCATATTGTACAACCAACTTAAACACAATTCCTGCATTAAATGTCACTAATACAAATAATAAAGCACATTATACAAATATTCAAGCCCGAACGGGCAACGGGCCAAATGGGCTCGAGCCCGAACAGGCACGGGTCAAACGGGCTCGAGCCGGAAAGTACACGAGCCAACGGGCTCGAGCCCGAACGGACACGAGCTAAACGAAATTTTGATATTCGTAAATTTATTGTCAAAAAGAACATAGTAAACTAAAATACATGATTCACCGGAAAATTTTATTTCAGGGTACCCGCCGCCGCAACGCGCGGGTACCCTGCTATTAAAGTTAATGGAGTATATTTTTTTTAACATTAAGAGGATTAAATTATAAGTGTTATTGAATATAAGGTATATTTTGTAACATTAGCAAACTTTGAGGAGCGGTTTTGATATTTACCAAATGTTAAAACACTGTTCGTCTACGGTGATTAACATTCGGTAAATGTTAATACACTAAAATGTGTTTTTATTTGCTTTTTGTGATGCAACTCTTTTAGGACAGTTTTGATCTTCATGTATGAGTTGTTACAACTTATAACTAAAAGGTTTATAGAAGCTAGCTCATGATATCTGTTTTAAATGAAATGTCTTATCTATACTACTTATAATGGAGTAGTGTAGGCGTATTTCCTTTCACGTACTTAGGACTTCCTATCGGCATGAATATGAAAAGGGAGAGTTCATGGAGACTGGTCGTCGAAAAATTCAAAATAAGGCTTTCGGAATGGAGAGCTAAAACGATGTCATTTGGGGGAAGATTAACCTTAGTAAAATCAGTTCTTGGTAGCTTGCCATTGTACTATTTCTCTATGTTTCGTGTGCCCGTGTGTGTGATTAAAAATCTTGAGTGTATACGACGAGATTTCATTTGGGGTGGGGTTGGGGAAAGTAAAAAAATGTCTTGGGTTAAGTGGGATTCGGTTTTATCTTCATATGGGGGTGNGGATTCAAGAGGACTCTTTATGGGTTAAAGTGGTTAAAAGTGTGTATGGTGCGGATGGGGGGTTAGGTAACTGGAATGGGGGTAAGGATGCTTGTGGTGGTGGGGTGTGGGGCGACGTGTTAAGGGTTGGGGTAGATTTAGATAAGTTGAGAATTAGTTTTACAAATTCTTTTTTTAGGAAAATAGGAGATGGGTGGAACACATCTTTTTGGGATGATACATGGAGGGGTACTTTAAGGTCGCGGGATAGATTTTCTAGGTTATATTATTTGGATAGTAAAAAGGACGCAAAGGTCGCGGAGAAAGGAGAGTGGATTGAGGGGACTTGGTGTTGGAAGTGGGAGTGGGTGAGAGAGCTTAGGGGTAGAGCTAGTGGTGAGATGGAAGAACTAATGAGAGTATTGGGTGATTTTTCTTTATCTTATGATTGCAGGGATACGTGGAGGTGGCTTCTTGAAGATGATGGGAGATTCACGGTCAAATCTTTATCAAGAATAGCGGATAGCAAGTTCTTACACGAGGAGGAAGCTGAACAAGAGACACTATGGAACAAACGATTACCAAAAAAAGTTAACGTATTCATTTGGCGGGCACTTAGAAGAAGACTTCCGGTTAGATGTGAACTTGATAAAAGAGGCGTTGATTTGGATAGTCTTTTATGTCCTTGTTGTAATGATGGGTTGGAAACAATCGATCATTGTTTGGTGCTTTGCAAAATGGCATCTGATATTTGGGAGAAGATATTTGGATGGTGGAAAATTGGTTTGGTTAATGCATTCACTACTAACGAAGTCCTCCTTCATAATGGTGGTGTTGCGGTACCAAATCACTTGAGATCGCTATTGCAGACAGTAACTTGGGTTACCGGATATCACATTTGGAAAGAAAGGAATAATGTAGTTTTTAGAGCTAAGGCATCAAGTGTAAACAAAATAGTGCAAGACATTAAACTCCAAAGCTTTGAGTGGATGGTGAGAAGGTCAAAAAAATGTAGATTGTGTTGGCAAAAATGGTTAAATGACTCTTTAACGTGTTGTGTATCAGATGATGAATTGTGACAGAGTAAATTTGAGCAGTTTGGATTTGTATGGGTCAAGTAGTGGTGCTAGTAAAGTCGTCTATGAATTGGCAGCAAGTGATACCAAAGTGATGTCTTCCAGTAAGATGGATATTGATGAAGTGATTGCTGCCACCGATCCGAAGAAATACAAAATTATTCTGAGATATCTTCAATGGTTGCTGCAAGGTCAGTTGGCACAAAGAGTTGATCCAGGTTATGAGACTTTTTTTTGTCTTGTGGGCCTTTGTTGTCCTTCTCTTTTGTATCAATTAGTATTGCTTCCTAGTTTCTTTTGCACATTTGATGTTTTTTGCTTTGTATTTTGCTTCCTGGGCCCCTTTCTTAGTTAATTGTCTTTTTTAGCTTAGGTGGGGTGCCATTTTGCTGAAATTTTGCTATACTTTTAGGTGTGGACATTCAAAAAATATTTTCATACTTTTAACCATATAAATCTGGATAATATCTCCACACTTATATGGGTAGAAAAATTTGTCACATCCATTATTATCACGCATGAGAAAGTGTGGACTCTATAATTTTACACATTTTCAATCGTGACAATTTGACCTTTAAAATGTGGAGAACTCAACTAATTTTTTGTAGTAGTCTATAAAGGCTTCTGGCTTGGTGGTATGAGGTTGTTGATTCATGTCTAACTTAATTTTGGAGATATGTGGCATGGGCTCGAGGAAAAAAAGTAAAATCTTAAACGTGGTAGTGTTTGTTTTTCTAAAAACAACTTTTAATAATTTTTTAATCAGCCTCAGTCAAATGCTTAAATCAAAAAGTGTGCTAGTTTTTTCTTTGTAATTAAGAGGCGATAAAAGGCAATCAAGATTAAAAATGTTTGTTTTTTTTTTCCTGCTGATTAAGAAGATGTAAGAGGTAAAAGCCTTTTATTGAATTAGATGTTGAAAGGGTGTCTTAACACCTCTTAATATCTCATAACTTTGTTTTTTATGTGGTTTCATATAGAATGCGCGTTTAAAAGGAACCATCGCGGAATTTTTTGTTAAATAAAGGATGTACAAGATGATAATAACTAAGATGGCAATTCATCCTCAAATGTTAAATTAAAACTAAAACATGTTTTGATGCGCAGAGAATGTCAATCAAAACCCGGACCGTTATTAAACGTGTTAACCATGTCGACCATCCATTTAACCCAAACGCTAACCGTTTTGTGTCTGTGTCAAGTCATTTCTTGTGGCGGGTGAAAATTTTCACCCTAATAAAAATTGTTAATCATGTAACATATTCAAATATCTTTATAAAACAAACACTGTTATATTAGTTAAATTCAGATTTTTTAGCCACTTATTCACATTAAGTTGGAATCAGATTCAGAATTTTTAACCACATATTCGATTCAGATGTACGAACCAAACCCAAAGCCTCTTAACAAACAACACAAAACCACACTATCCTCTTAGTACCATAAACAAGAAGCATTCCAGCTCCACAACAAGAAATAGAAAATACAGAATCTTTGAAAGAATTGTGAATTGAACAAACTGATTATATATAGAGATTTCATTTGTGAAGCTGAAAATATATATATCTGTAAATTTGATGTTATATACCGCTTCATATCTGTTACATTATTATTATTATTATTATTATTATTATTATTATTATTATTATTATTATTATTATTATTATTGTTATCGTCATTCTCATTGTCATTATCATTGTTATTGTTATTATTTGCGCTTAGGTCTTAAGTTCCAATCCCGTGCATGGAAGGGGAAGGGAATGTACGTTAACCCCAAGATTATAGATTATGAGGTTTCTACCAGAAAAGATCATATGTTATTGTTCGAGCTTCAAAAGATTATATGACAATTAAAGGGATCGAATTATTATTATTTTTTTTTTTATAATTCAAACAATATATACTATACAATTCAAACATTACTTTAGACAAGTTACGTTTATATAGGGCTTATAAGGTTTGGCCAGCATGTTCTGAACATGTCCTGATTGATACGCCACACGATTTTATTTTATTTTTTTATTTTATTTTTTTTTTAAACAAATACAATGCTAACTTTCTCATGTTCAAACATGAGAGCGTCACTACAAAAAACTATTTGAATTCTCCACATTTTAAACGCCAAATGGTCTCATTTAAAAATGTGTAAAATTATTGACTCCACACTTTCTCATTTGTGGTAATAATGGGTGTGACAAATTTTTCCACACATATAAGTGTGGAGATATATCCAAATTTCTATGGTTAAAAGTGTGGAAATATTGTTTGAATGTCACACCTAAAAAGTGTGGCAAAATTGGAAAAAATGTTTATAATAAAAAGTGTGGAAACATTTGTTACACATATAAGTGTAGCTTTATTGTAATTGTACACATTTATATATGTGGATTATTTTTTAAAATATTTGTGACACCTATAAATGTAGCAAAATCTTTTATATAATAAAAGAATTACGTCATTTCGGAGTGTTTTTGCAAAACCCTTCTCATTGAAAAAAAAATTAGACCAATAGGAGAGCTCGATTTTGCCACGTAGGCGAAATCGAGCAACATGATTGGTCAATTGAAAGTCAAAATTAAATTGATTTTAGTCAAACTTAATAAATTTGGTGGAGAAATTTGGTTAAGAAAAAAAATTCATAAAAATATATGTGTCAAATTTATGAAAATAAAAACTTAAAAAAAGAGGAAGTAATTAATAAAACTTTAGTGGTTGAATTTTACATAAAATAAAATATATGAAGCTAAGTGTAAAATTACAAGTTTTCATGTTTTTTAATAACTTTAGAAAAAACACGAATAGCCCCTTACACTTTATATCACTTATACTTTATAATATGAACTTTGTTTATAATGACATGAGTATTAGTATTAGTTTCAGACTTTCCTCTATTTAAATTACGAAATTTTGTAAATATGTGAATTAGTTTTAATATTGTTAGTTATAGACTTTCATCCATTAGAATATTATTTAAATAAGGACTCATGTTATTCTATTTAAAAGTTTAATTTATGCATACACGGGTTTAAATATTAAAGACGGCTAAATTATTA
>LBNU01002969.1:0-16430 GCA_014162995.1 Artemisia annua
ACCAAGGAAAATAGGATCATGGACCTGAAACTTGAGTACAACACTTTCAGGGCCAAAGACTCTGAAAATCTCTCAGAGACCTATACCCGTTACAAAACTCTTCTGAATGAATTGACCAATGATGGTGTCACCCTGTATAAGCATGAAATCAATGTTGGCTTTGTCAACTGTCTCCCTGAGAAGTGGTTAAACTTCTCTCAGGGTCTAAGAAACGCAAACCATCTTCAAAATCTTGAGCTCGCTGAGATTGATGGGAAATTTCTCTATGAGGATAACTTAATCTCTAGGAGATACCCTAAAGCTCAAGAAGTCAAGAAGACCCTGACTAGTCCACCCATATCAACTGCCTTCTATTCTAATGGTATTGTGCAGGATTTCCAAGAAAATTCAGATGATGAGGCTGATGAAAGGAGCAGTGAGGAGTACTTAAATGATTTACAAATTGAATTTCAAGAAAGAGCACTCCTTGCAAACTCAAAACGTTTTATTAGTGGAAACAAAACTTTTTCAAAAGCCAAAGCAAATGAAAACACTGAATGTTTTAAATGTGGAAAGAAGGGTCATTTTGCAAAAGAATGTTTCTCAAAAACAGTCTCAGAACCCTCATACAAGTTTTCAGGAAACAACTCCTCAGGAACAAAATTTCAACCAAAAATGTTTCAGTCTCCTCAATACTTTCAAAACAATACTGAGAATAGTTCTCAAAAGGATTTTGAAGCTAAGTATAGAAAGGCAAAGGCAAAGCTTGCACTTCTTGAGGCATCTCCCTCAATTCCTCAAGCACCTCAGGCCCCTAAATCCACTCAAGGGAAAAACAAAGGGCTGGTTGCTGAAACTTATGACTGGGATGAGGAAGAAGTGTCCTCAGAAGATGAAGAAGTTCATGTCAGTGCACTGATGGCACTGTCAGAAGACAACAAGCTTGCAGTGGGCAAAAGTAGTGCCAGAAATGGTGAATGGGTCAACATCACAATGAAGAAGGTAAATATCTTACTTTCTATGAATGATGATTCTGATTGGCAATCTTACTTGAATTATATCAATGTGGATCTTAAGTATGTTGAAGAGCAAAGATTAAATTTGTTTTCCAAATACAACAAACTTGCTTTTGAATTAAATAGGTGTAGAGATGAACTTCTTTCCTTAAAGCAAACAAAACTTGAAAATGTCACTCTTCAAATTCAAAACTCTGAGTTAGTTAAACAAAATCATGCTCTTCAAGATGAACTTAAGAAAGAAAAGGATGTCATAGAAAGTTGGACCAAGAAAAACCCTAGACTCTATGAAACTGTCAGCCTCATTCCTAGTGCTAATAAGAAGATACTGGGAGAGGACCATCTCACTGAATCTTCCAGTGAGAAGAGGTTCTTGCCAGCTGGCACACCTTTTGAAAAGGAGATGAATCCCAAGTCAAAAGACTGGATTGAAAGACTCAGTCCTGATGGCAAAATGCCAAATTTTGACACTGGAAAGATCTTGTTGCCTGAAAGTCAGGCCATTAAGGAGTTACTTGGAGTCACTGACGAACCCAGCAGTGCTGAGGAAGTCACTGAATCTGAAACAGTACCCCTAACTCCTCTACCCCCATTGAAGGTTCTTCAGGGAGCTGAACCATGTTCTGAGATAGGACCTCTTGTCTACTCTCAACACTCTCCCAAGGAGAGGGTGGGTTTAGGCATAACGATCCTGAAAAGGCCCTCTGAGCAAAATAAAGCAAGCCCAGCTCCCACTGAAACCTTTACACCCCTCACCTCCACTGAGGTTATACCAAACAACACTGACTCTAAAGTTGATCAGTTGACTGAACTTGTTAGGAAGCTGAGTGAAAAACTGGAATCCACTGGAAAACAACCACCACCTGAAAAGGAAATAACCCCAGCTTCCTCAAGTACATCCAGACCTAAGCCCACTAAGAAACCACTGAAAAGATGTGAGTTATGCAATTACACTAATCACAGCACAGACAATTGCTATAGAATCCTATTCTGCATGATCTGCAAACTTGAAGATCATAGGACTTCTGATCACATATCTTATGTCACTCAAGCAAACTACAAAGCTCAGGCTCATAAGTATGCTTCATCATCAAAACAATCCCTGAAACCCAAGACTAAGCCTTTCAAACCATGTACACACTGTGGATTCAGTGACCATCACCCTGTTGATTGTCTCATGTATCCTTGTTGTGACATTTGTGGTGATCCTTCCCACGACACATCAGGACATGACAATATCATTAAAGATAGAAGAGGACTGAAAACAAAAGTCTCTCAGTCATCTGAGTCTCCCTCAAACTCTCAGTGTGAAATTTGTAAGAGCAATGTTCACTCCACCACTGATCACAAGTCCATAAGTGAATTTAAGAAGTCCTTAAGACCCAAGCCCGCTAAGAAGTGGGTCAATAAGCAAAACTAACCTAGCTCACTGTTTGTGCAGAAACATACCAGGAACCCTGTTTGGCATCTTGACAGTGGATGCTCAAGGAGTATGACTGGTGTGAAGCAGTATCTGCACAAATATGTAGAAGAACCAGGGCCCAAGGTAGTATTTGGTGATAACTCATCAGCTCCCACTGAAGGCTATGGCTCAGTGAACTGCAATGGTATAGTTTTTACAAGGATAGCTTATGTAAATGGACTCAAGTACAACCTGATCAGTGTCAGCCAACTATGTGATGCAAAATACATAGTCCAATTTGATGATAAGAGAGGAACCATCTTTAATGCCAACAAAGAAGTTGTGTTGATTGCCCCAAGAAGAGATGATGTGTATGTCCTGGACATGTCCACACTCACTCAGAATGGAACCTGTCTTTTCACTAAAGCAAGTGAGACAATCAACTGGCTATGGCATAAAAGACTCTCTCATCTGAATTTCAAACACATTAACAACCTTGCCAAACAGAACAAAGTTCTTGGCCTGCCCTCACTGGTATTTTCAAAAGACAAACCATGCTCAGCATGTGAGAAAGGAAAACACCACAGGGCCTCTTTCAAAACAAAACAAAACTTCTCTATCAAAAGCTGCCTTCACCTCCTTCACATGGATCTCTTTGGACCTGTCAGTCCAATGTCTATTCACCATGAGAAGTACACTCTGGTTATTGTGGATGAGTACTCAAGATACACATGGGTTTACTTCCTGAGCAAAAAGAGTCAGGCAGCTGATACCATTATGTCCTTTGTCAGGAACATAGAAAATCAAAATGATGTCAAGGTCAAACAAATTAGAACTGACAATGGGACTGAATTCAAAAATCAGAATCTTGAGTGTTTTTGTGATGAGAAAGGAATCTCACAAAATTTTTCTTCTCCTTACACTCCTGAACAAAATGGAGTGGCTGAAAGAAAAAATAGGACACTTATTGAGGCAGCAAGAACTATGCTTAATGGATCAGTCCTCTCAAAGCATTTTTGGACTGAAGCAGTCAAAACAGCTTGCTACACTCAAAATAGGTCTATCATAGTAAAAAGACACAACAAAACACCCTATGAAATATTCAAGGGAAGAATCCCTAACATCAGCTATTTTCATGTGTTTGGGTGTCCTGTGTTTATTCATAATCACAAGGACCACTTAGGCAAATTTGATGCCAAAACTGATGATAGATACTTCTTAGGTTACTCACTTGTCTCCAAAGCCTTCAAAGTTTATAACACAAGGAGACAACAAACTGAGGAAACCTATCACATCACCTTTGATGAGAGTACTGAGACTCTTCAGTTCTCAAACTCCTCAGTGGATGAGATTAGGATTGATGATTCATGCAGATATCCTCTTGATGAATATCAACCTGAAAGTAATCCCTCCACTCAGTACCAAGTTGATGTTGATTTCTCATACTACATCCTTCCTCACAACCTTCCTCAACCAACCATCAGTGAATTTGTTGAAGCTCAACAAAGTCCTAATGAGACAACTCATCCTGAACCTAATATTCAGGAACCTGTTGAAAGCAACAGTCAAGTTGAACTCACTGAAAATCAAATTCTTGTGGAACCTCAAGAACCCATACCTCCACCATATCAGGCATCAACAAGCTCAAACTCACATCCTAGACCTCAAGAAAAATGGTCTAGACATCAACATATTGAGCTTGTCAACATTGTAGGTGAACCTGTCTTTGAGGGTATGCTCACCAGAAGAATGGCTGCCAAACTCACTGCAGCCACAGCCAATGAGTGCCTATATGTTGCCTTCATATCCAACATTGAACCCAAAAGTGTCAAAGAAGCCATGAAACACCCAAGTTGGGTTTATGACATGCATGAGGAACTGGAACAGTTTGATAAAAATGATGTTATGACCTTAGTTGAGTGTCCTCAGGGTGTTATGGTAATTGGCATGAAGTGGGTATTCAAGAACAAGACTGATGAAAATGGCAGAGTCATTAAGAACAAGGCAAGGCTAGTTGCAAAAGGTTATAACCAACAGGAAGGCATTGATTATGAAGAAACATTTGCCCCTGTTGCTAGAATGGAAGCTATCAGAATCTTCCTGGCCTATGCCACATACATGAACTTCAAAGTATACCAAATGGATGTCAAAAGTGCATTCCTGAATGGTAAACTTAAAGAGGAAGTTTATGTTCAACAACCCCCTGGATTTGAAAGCCATGAGTTTCCAAACCATGTTTGCAAGCTTGACAAAGCCCTTTATAGACTGAAGCAAGCTCCTAGGGCATGGTATGAAACTCTCTCAGCCTTCCTGATCCAAAACAAATTTGTCAGAGGAAAGATAGACAACACCTTGTTCATCTATAGAACAAAGGAAGATGTTATTTTAGTCCAAGTGTATGTGGATGATATCATTTTTGGCTCAACAAGTTATAAACTGTGTAAACAGTTTGAGAAACTTATGACAAAGCAGTTTGAAATGAGCATGATGGGAGAACTCACATATTTCCTTGGACTTCAAATTAGACAGACTGATATGGGAATTTCCATCAGTCAAGAGAAGTACATCACTAACACACTGAAGAAATATGACCTCAGTCATTGTGCTTCTGTTAAAACCCCAATGGTTCCTCCAAACAACCTAGGTCCTGATCTTACTGGAAAATCAGTTAATCAAACCATGTTCAGAGGAATGATAGGATCACTGATGTATCTCCTTGCCACAAGGCCTCATATTCAGTTTGCAGTATGTCTATGTACACGATATCAAGCAGACCCTAAAGAATCACATCTCACTGCTGTGAAAAGGATCCTGAGATATCTTAAAGGAACTCCAAACCTTGGTTTGTATTATCCTAAGTGCTCAGGATTTGATCTTAAGGGATACACTGACTCTGACTACGCAGGCTGCAACATGGATAGAAAAAGTACATCTGGGTCCTGTCAATTCCTTGGAGGAAAACTTGTTTGTTGGAGCACAAAGAAACAGCTATCAGTGGCCATGTCTTCAGCTGAGGCTGAGTATGTGGCCGCAGCTGGATGTTGTGCAAATGTGTTATGGATGAAGAGTCAACTCAGTGACTATGGTATACATTACAAAAGTGTACCCATCTTCTGTGACAACACAAGTGCAATTGCCATCTCTAATAACCCAGTGCTCCACCAAAGAACCAAACATATTGATATCAGATATCATTTCATCAGGGACCATATCATGAATGGAGAAATTGAACTACATTTCATCCCCACTGAGTATCAGTTAGCTGATATCTTCACAAAACCCCTGGATGAACCCACTTTCACTAGACTAAAAGCTGAATTGGGCATGTTGGATATTGATAGTCAGGTCACTGATGAAAATATCCAGCCTGATGAAGACTCCCTCTAAGGTCCCTGAGAAACACCAACCCTCAGTGAGAAATGTTACCCCACTCACTGAATCTTCCATTCCACACCTAACATACTGAACGAATTGTCGTTCAGGGGGCCTCAGGACACTCAAGGGACATTAAATGTCTAACTAAATGCTCTATGCACTTAGTTAGTAAATGTCCTAGGTTGGTAACTGGATTTACATTTAATATAGGAATATATGTTACTTGTACCTTCTGGCATCCACATCTTGGG
Source organism: Artemisia annua (assembly GCA_014162995.1). Lineage (NCBI taxonomy): Eukaryota > Viridiplantae > Streptophyta > Magnoliopsida > Asterales > Asteraceae > Artemisia > Artemisia annua. The sequence continues at coordinate 6,024 of LBNU01002969.1, forward strand.
CCCCCACATAATCCTCCCATTACCCACTTGGCATTTAATGCCACACTGATAAAGTATAAGCGTGCAACTGTTCATCTTGACAGTTGCGAAAAACGAGGGGAGTGGAAAGGTGGGAGTTAATGCGGATGTCAAAAAATTCAAAATTACAGTTTTACATCACCTTTGACATCCACACTCCCTCAAACCCTAAATCTTTCCTATAAATACCCCCCTCACAAAACACACACACACATGCTTTCAAAACTATCAAAACTCTTGCAAAATTTTTCTGTGAATCTGTGTGTGTTCGCTTTACTATAACCAAAACCTTTTCCGACCAACTTCCGACCAATTTTTTTAAAAAAATGGCTTCTTCTCAAGTAATTCCATACGCACCTAATGTGGGATTCCAGATTGAGGTTGTGGACTTGACCAAAAACAATGTGGTAGGAAACTTTGCTTATCCTGAGGGATTTCCCGTCTACAAAGACGTGGTTAAATATTTACAAAACTGTTTCCTATCCACAGCTTTCACAAAAACTCCGTCTGTGATTTACCCTGACTATCTAAGGGAATTTTGGTGTACTGCTGTGGTGGATAAGCCCACTGAGCCTAAGAAAGCTACCATTACGTTCACACTGAACAATGGGAAGAAACACCTATCCCTGACCTATCAGTCCTTTGTCAAAGCCACTGGCCTTGACTACTCACAGACCTTTGAATCCCATCCTACTGAGGATGAGGTAAAAGCTGAACTGCTAACTCTGGGGCCATATGATAAATTCCACCCTGAAGTGGCTCCAGGGACCCTTTTGTCAAAAGCCCCAATTTTAAAGGCTTGGTTCCCAGCCCCATGGAGAATCCTGATGACTTTTGTCATTCAGGTCCTTGGGGGGAACAAATCCTCTACGGAACAATTGAATGCTACTCAAGCAATGATAGTATTCAGTCTCCTCGAGGGTAGAAAAATAGATATTGGAGAAATTATCTTCAAAGACCTCATAACAAAACTGACCACAGGAAAATCTAGGCAAAGACTTATGTCCTATCCTAGGTTCATTTCCTGTGTGATTCAGGAACTACTAGGGTCAACCTATGAGAGGCCTGAGGTTCTGGGATTCGCATCGGAAGTACTCCATAAGGCAAACTACTCTAGGGATCCTACTGAGGCTACACCCATCGCCCTGACAACTTATATATTGGCAACTATTCAGGGTGATAACAAAATTTCACCACTCCCTTCTCCAACTAAGAAGGAAAAGAAGGGACCAGGGTCCAAGAAGGTGACTAAACCCAAGTCACTCGCCATTGGCACCTGATAACGCTCAAAGTTAACATGTTTTTAGAAGCGTTATTAGTATTTTTATGCATGTTATTTGGTTACTTTTATATGCTTTTGCAACTAAATCGTATCAAAGTATGTTTTTGTAGCATATGTAGCCAAATGTAGGAAAAACAAGGAAAAAGTGAAGAAAATGGAGCACATGCAATTACACGAAGATTCTCAAGTTCAAAGTCCAATTTGTGAAGTAATTCATAAGGAGAAACCTAAGTTTGGTCACTTCAAAGTTCCAAGTTCAGAGTTAACCAAGTGTGGATAGTGCATGAAGAAATATACAACGAAGTTAAAAATCCAAAACCATTCAGAGATCACCAGCTGATCGGTTGGTGACCAGCCGATCGGTTGGCCATAAAGACCACCTCCATCCGATTGGTAGCAACCCGCAACCGATTCGGATGGAAGTTCTGCAAAGGAATCAAACTTTTTGTACATGAATCTTGGCCTTTTGTCTTAAAGTTCTAGGCTCTTCTTAGTGTCTTGTTGTCCAAGCTCTGGCATTTATGTCCCTATTGATTGCTAGGAGTATTTGACAAGCCTAAAAGGACTTCTAGAGGACACAATTCATAACAACAATTCAAGGAGACATTTACTCTCATTACTACTCTCAATTATTATCATCACAAAGCTCTCAAGAAGGCAAATTCGTGCAGAAAGAACCAGTAGCATTTGGAGAACCAAGGAAGCAACATTTGGAGGCCAAAATCTCAAAGTACCATCACCAATACTTAGGTTATCCATACCTTGTCATTTGTTATCAATTTCAAAGCATTGTAAGACTTACAACTATGAATTCTAATGTTAAATATTCTGAGTTTGTTTACATGTTTGCCATGAGTAGCTAGTAACTTTATTACACTTGTTTTGATGATGTTTTATGCCTAGTGATGTGGTGATTGTGATAACATGTTTTAATTCAATTTCAAGTCAATCCTAAGAACCAATTTTACCTTGAGTTTCATCGTGACATTTGTTAAGTTAAGGTTAACTGATTGATAATATTTTCAAGGGTCGAAAGATTTGGTATTACTCAACTAGTTATAATCATTTGTCTATGAATGATTGTTTTTCACCATAATTATTCTTAACTCAACAAAGAAACAAGAAGTATGATTGTAATAAGAGTGCTTTTATAACATCAAATCGGATTGTTTGTAAAACTCTAGTTGGACGAAAGTTTAGATTTTATAAACAATTGTAACCTTTTTGTCTATGAAAAGGATACCTTTTGTAATGACCATTTCCTAAGAGTATTTGATTTATAATAAGAGTTTATTCTTGTGTTTAAGGAAACCATACCTTATGAACCTTGGATAGATCTTGAATTGATTGGTTTACACTTAAAGCTTGTTTTTATGAACTAAAATCTTGGCCAGGTTTAACTTGTAGAAACAATAGATTAGACCACCATCTAATTATCACAATCAACATGTTCACAAGAGTTATCACAATCACATGTGTCATTAAGTAGAAAACTAGTCTAAACAAGTGTAGTTTTTAAATTATTGAATTTGCTTATTACCTTATTTGCTTACGATTAGAGAAGTACTTATAGACTAATATTAGATTCACTCACAAATCCCTGCGAACGATCCTGACTTACCATCATATCTTGCTATAACGGACGAGTACACTTGCTCGTATGTGTTGTTTCTAGATTCGGTAATTCACCTTTATAAATTTAAAACTTGCACTAACAAATAGCACATCAAGTTTTTGGCGCCGTTGCCGGGGAATTTGATTGTGTTTTCTTTTTAGTTTTTACAAGTTCTTTACTTTTCGTGTTCGCTTTCTAAAAAAAAAAATCTTCACAGAAACATCCAGCCGATTGGATCACCTTCCAACCTATTCGGTTCCTGTTATTTTTATTTTAACGAGAGTTTCAGCCGATCAGTTTGCATTCCAACCGATTCGGTTGCACTTTTCTGTTTTTGAAATTTTTATTTTTCTTAGTTCTTTTGTTTAGGTACTTGCCTCGATTCTTTTGGTAGTTGTATGAACACTCGTTTTACTACTAAAAAGCTTAAGTCACCTTTATCTAATCCCGAAAGTTTGTTTCGTAAGAAGAGATCTTCATCTATTCTTAATTGGTTTGATAATCTTTTCGACGAACATCCCATTTCCGATCTTTTAAAACCAATACCCATGGCTGACGATCAACCCATGTGGGCCGTAAATCGAACTGTAGCACCCACTCCTGGATCTGCTATTGTTGTTACCAACCTTGGTGAAAACTTTACCGTTAAAGGTCACCATCTTTCTATGATCAAAGACCGTCAATTTGATGGCCGTTCGCGGGCCGATCCGCATAAACACATTGCCGAATTTATTGAAATTTGTGGCATGTTCCGTTATGGAGAAACCAATGTCGATGCTATTAAACTCAAACTCTTTCCATCATCACTTGCTGGAGATGCCAAAGTTTGGTATAACGAATTAACCCCAGGAACTATCAATACTTGGGAGGACATGAGGCAAGCTTTTGTAAGCCGATTCTTTCCACCTGCCATGTTTGATAGATTAATTGGAGAAATCCGTGCTTTTACACAAAATCCTAATGAATCTCTTGTTGAAGCTTGGCTTCGCATGAAAGATTTACTCTGAAGTTGTCATGGTCATAATTTAGGAAAAGGAACCATAATCCAAATCTTTTATCATGGTCTTGATGATCCATCCCAAGCAATCCTTGATGCCGGAGGAATTTTTCTTTACAAAACTCCTAACGAGGCATATCAACTTCTCGAAGATCGAGTACTCCTTAAACTCGATTGGTCAAAAGATTCCAAAACCAAACCCTTGCGAAAAACCGTTGCTTTTGCCGAAAGTTCAGATAATTCGAAACTCATAGAGAAACTAAAAGCCTTGACTTCTAAAATCGACTCGCAATACAAAGATATAAAAGGAGAAATGAAAGAAATGCGAGATGGCTGTAATAATTGTGGAGGAAATCACACATCATCCGAGTGTGATGACCAACCTGTGAATAAATCCATTGAAGGGGAAGCCAATTATGTCCAAGGAGGATATCGTGGAGGAGGTTTTCGTGGTAATTATTACGGAAGAAGTTCTGGAAATTGGCAAGACCGCCAACAAAGGGATAACAACCGTGATTCTCAACCTCGAGTAGACAACCCAAACCAACCAAATTCTGATAAAAAGGACGAATCTGATTTCGAGAAAATGATGCGAGATTTCGTAATCACTCAAAGAGCCACAAACGAGTTTGTGAAAACTCAATTTTTCAATCTCAAAACCAAAGTTGAACAAGGTCAGAAAAATCATCAAGCTTCTATCCAGGATCTTGAACAAAAATTTGGAAGACTTTCAGATCAATTTTCTTCTCGAGTTCCTGGTACTCTACCAAGTAATACCCAATCTAACCCTAAACCGTCTGGATCTAACGATAAGAACTATCGTCCACCACAAACCAGAAATGAGCATATAAATGCTGTATTCACTCGAAGTGGTCTCTCATATGATCCACCACCTGTTCCTACAGATAATCCTGTCATTTCAGATGAGGAAGAAGAAGAAGCTGAGGAAGAAGCAGCTAAAGAGACACCAACACCAACACCAACACCAACCAAAGAAACTACCGTTACACCAATTAAACCTTACACACCAAAAATACCGTACCCACAAGCCCTAAGAAAAGAGAAAAGAGAAGAGCGTAATAAGAAGTTTATTGAGATGATCAAAGAAGTTAGAATTAACGTACCCCTCGTTGATGTTCTAGCTGGAATGCCCAATTATGGGAAATTTTTGAAAGAACTTCTTAACAATCGAAACAAGTTAGAACAAATTTCCGCTACTGTTCTCAATGCAGAATGCTCTGCTATCATTCAAAACAAAATTCCACCAAAACTCGGAGATCCCGGAAGTTTTCTCATACCATGCACATTAGGAAACAACATCACGTGTGATGCTTTAGCCGATTTAGGTGCAAGTATCAATTTGATGCCATATTCGTTGTATTCTAAACTTTCGATTAATACGTTGAAACCCACTAAAATGAGTATAAGATTAGCCAACCATACATACCAATATCCTGTTGGGGTTGCTGAAAATATGCTTGTTCAAGTTGGTAAATTCGTATTTCCAGTGGATTTTGTCATCTTAGAAATGGAGGAGGACAGTCGAGTACCTCTAATCTTAGGAAGACCTTTCTTAAACACCGCTGACGCCATGATCAAAGTTAAAGGCAAAGAACTCAATCTTGGAGTAGGAGAAGATCGAATCACTTTCTTAATCGATAAAGCAATGAAATATCCAAATTCCACTGATGACACATGCTATAACATCGATGTTATTGATGAAGTCACTGAAGAAGAATTAGATGCTTTACTTGACGATTCGAAACCATTCATGTCTACTTCTGAAAAGATCAGTGAAGCAGATTTTGATAAAGAATTGGAGGAATTCATGGAAATAAAATTTGAAGAGGAGGAAGAAGAAGAAGAAGAGAAATTTAAAGATATCACTGAAAAAGATCAAATGAAAATCAAATCTTCTCTAGAAGAACCACCCACCGATTTGGAACTCAAACCTCTTCCCAATAATCTCGAATATGCCTACTTAGAAGGAAATTCACTACTTCTGGTAGTCATATCTTCGTTGCTCGAAAACAAATCCGAAAAAACGACTCATTTCTGTTCTTAAGAAGCATAAACGCGCTTTTGCGTGGAAAACTTCTGACATACCAGGAATTAGTCCAGATTTTTGTAAACACAAAATCAATTGTGAAGAAGGTACTAAACCTGTTGTAGAAAGACAACGTCGACTCAACCCAAATATGAAAGAAGTGGTTAAGAAGGAAATAATCAAACTTCTTGATGCAGGAATCATTTATCCTATCGAGGATAGCCCATGGGTGAGTCCAGTCCATTGTGTTCCGAAGAAAGGAGGAATGATCGTAGTGACCAATGAAAGGAATGAATTAGTTCCTACTCGAACTGTCACTGGATGGCGAGTATGTATTGATTACAAAAAACTGAATAAAGCCACCAGGAAAGATCATTTTCCTCTACCATTTATGGATCAAATGCTCGAAAGATTAGCAGGGAACAAATACTTTTGCTTCCTTGATGGTTTTTCGGGATGTTTCCAAATCCCCATCGATCCAGCCGATCAAGAGAAAACCACATTTACATGTCCTTTTGGAACCTACGCTTATCGGCGTATGCCCTTTGGTCTATGTAATGCACCTGCAACCTTTCAAAGGTGTATGATCGCAATATTCCAAGACATGCTTGAAACATCTATGGAAGTTTTCATGGATGACTTCTCTGCTTTTGGTGATTCTTTTGAAACCTGTCTTTCCAATCTCGATAAAATGCTTGAAAGATGTGAAGCTGCACATCTAGTTCTTAATTGGGAAAAATGCCATTTCATGGTTACTGAAGGAATTGTGTTAGGACACAAAATATCAAGTAAAGGAATGGAAGTAGACAAGGTAAAAATTGATGTTATCGCCAAATTACCACCACCGACTAACGTCAAAACCGTTAGAAGTTTTTTAGGACGTGTCGGTTTTTACCACCGTTTTATCAAAGATTTTTCGAAAATATCACGTCCTATGACTAGAATTTTGGAAAAAGATTCTGTTTTTGATTTCAATGCAGACTGCATCAAAGCTTTCGAAACATTGAAGAGTCAACTGACTAGTGCTCCAATCATGGTTGCACCTAATTGGTCACTACCATTTGAACTCATGTGTGATGCAAGCGATTTCGCTGTTGGAGTTGTTTTAGGACAACGTGAAGGAAAACATTTCCGTCCTATCTACTTTGCTAGTAAAACACTTAATAGTGCTCAACAAAACTACACGGTCACAGAAAAAGAATTATTAGCCGTAGTTTTTGCATACGACAAATTCAGATCTTATCTCGTGCTTTCGAAAACGATAGTTTTTACAGATCATTCCGCACTCAAATATCTGTTTACCAAACAAGATGCAAAACCGCGTCTTATCAGATGGATTTTACTACTCCAAGAGTTTGATATCGAAATAAAAGATAAGAAAGGAGCAGAAAATCTTGCAGCCGATCATTTGTCACGACTAGAGAATCCGAATTTGGAAGAATTTAAAGAAAATGAAATTAACGATTACTTTCCAGATGAAACTTTCATGACGATTGATGATGAGAATGATAGTGACGTACCATGGTTTGCAGATTACGCAAATTATCTTGCAGGAGATATTCTTAAAAAAGGAATGAGTCACTACCAACGTAGTAAGTTCTTTTCGGAACTAAAACACTACTATTGGGAGAAACCTTACCTATTCAAAATGTGCAAGGATGATATGATTCGAAGATGTGTTTCGGGTTCCGAAACAAGAAAAATTCTTTATGAATGTCATCATGGCCCAACTGGGGGACATTATGGTCCTTCCACTACAGCTAGAAAAGTTTTCGAAGCTGGATTCTATTGGCCTACAATTTTCAAAGAAGCATATACTCTCGTTCAAAACTGCGATGCGTGCCAAAAATCCGGTAACCTTTCTCGTAGAGACGAAATGCCTCAAAAGAGCATTCAAGTCTGCGAAATATTTGATATTTGGGGAATTGATTTTATGGGACCCTTCCCTAAATCGCACAAATACGAATATATCCTCGTTGCAATCGATTATGTTTCCAAATGGGTAGAGGCTGAAGCTCTTCCTACTAACGATGCACGAGTTGTTGTCAACTTTCTCAAAAAGCTATTCGCTCGCTATGGAATCCCTAAAGCTTTAATAAGTGATAGAGGATCCCATTTCTGCAATAAACAAATTGAGAAAGTAATGAAACGATATGGATTTCATCATCGTTTTGCTACAGCTTATCATCCACAAACAAGTGGTCAAGTTGAAAATACCAATAGAGCTATAAAAAGGATACTTGAAAAAATGGTTAAAGACAATCCTGCCGTTTGGTCAAGAAAATTAGACGACGCTCTATGGGCATTTCGTACGGCTTATAAGACACCAATTGGTACAACACCGTACAGACTCTTGTATGAAAAAACATGTCATTTGCCGTTCGAACTCGAACACCGTGCTTATTGGGCATTGAGAAGATGTAATCCTGATCTGAAAATAGCTGGAGAAAAGAGATTTTTGCAATTGCAAGAACTCGACGAGTTAAGACTTCAAGCCTATGAAAACTCCAGGCTATACAAAGCAAGAACCAAAGCTTACCACGACAGAAAGCTAAGAATTCGAAAACAATTCAAAGCTGGAGATAAAGTTCTGCTATTCAACATGAAATATAAGTTTAAAGCTCCGAAACTCAAACCAAAATGGTTCGGACCATATGTAGTGAAACATGGATATCCATCAGGTTATGTTGAACTTTATGACAAACATGGTGGAAGTTTCATTTTCAATGGACATCGAATTAAACTCTATTACGATAAAGAGCAATTAAACTTGATTTTTAATGAAGAAATTTCGTCTGAATCTGAATATGAAGCTATCACATTCATGGCTCCACACAAGGGAATGGTCCCTTGGGCACACCATACTGGTTTTATCTATGATGCTCTCCCTACAGCATGGGAAAAAGTTACGTTGGAAAACATAGATGAAACAGGAGAAGGAATTGTGGTAAGAAATGTAGTTTATATTCCTAAAAAGAAACGTAACACTACATTCACATAGTCTGTTCGAATTTTGAGTCCGGCTAAGGACTCGTTAATAAAACAAGCGCTTTTCGGGAGGCAACCCGTGTGTTTATTTTAATGTTTAATTTTCAGTGCCTATACCCCAAAGTTTTACCACTTGGTCAAACTTAAGTGTGGGGGTGTACCACTATTTTGAATAAAATTGCAATGCTTTTTGTTTGTTTGTTTTATGTTTTTTTTAATAATACAGGTATTGATTGCATGGAATAAACGATTGGACAGAAGCATGAAAGCTGGTATCATGGTTTATTTTCTCATTTCCCTACTTTTATACTTTTTAGTTCATTTATCACATTGAGGACAATGCTTAACTTAAGTGGGGGGGGAGTAGGAAAATAAGAAAATTTAAATTTTTGTTTGTCCTTATAATCTAGTTGTTTTCACGCTTTTAGGAGTAATTTATTAGAATAAATGGATCTATCCACTGGAAATCAGTAATTTTGAAAGAATTGAGATGTGTCCCGATTAATATTGCAATCCACTTTTGGATCGATTACATTTGCTAGCACACATTATAACCCTTTCCACCAAAACTGTGAGTAATTGAGCCTGTTTCATATATAGCATACATCTTTTATGCTTGAATCTTTTGTTATGAGTGTGCCGGTGATTTTAATTATTCTAGAACTTGTACTTGTAAATCATTACGAGACCGTTGTGAGATTACACTTTTGTAATATACGGATACATACGTGATAAGAGGCAACCTTAGGATTTAAACCATATAGCCTTCTTTATTGATTTTTAGCTAGTCACACTGATTAGTTAAATCCCAATTTTTAACCCTTTTGTTAGCGTTCATCTTTAACGCTAGATACCCTTAGTTACACCTTCTGAGCCTTTTTCTTTCTTTTGATTAAAACCACAAAAATACAAAAAGATTTTACACTTTTTAGCCTAGCCTTACCCTTTAGTCAAGTCTTGGTGAGTTGTTAGCTTTGTGAAGAAGTATGTTATGAATCATGAAGGAAGAATGGAGGAAGTGGAAATTCAAGAATCAACGATCGAAGCAAGTAAAGTTTAGTCATCGCAATGTGTATGATGACAAGTGTTTCTAATTGTTATGTGTTATGACTGAGTTTGTTTAAAAAAAATGTTGTTAGTTTGATATGTAAAGTGTTATGTATAGCAATAAAGCTATAAAATAAAGCATTGATCACGAAAGAATGAAGTTCCCAAAGACTACAAGGTTATGATTCAAGGAAGAAAAGCTAATGACATTTGACCATAGACTTGGACTAGTTTGTATATTCTTAAACATCACTTACCCAAATATTCCCATGCCTTATCCTTACCTTTTTGACTTGGTGTAATTATTAAGTGTATTGAAAAGTAGTGACCATCCGTTTTTTAGTGATACTAGAATTCGTAGCAAGCGATCTATTATGATTTACACGAGGTAATTACATATAAGTTAATTAACC
>LBNU01002969.1:17729-29541 GCA_014162995.1 Artemisia annua
GTTATCAAAAGTTATCACAATCATGTGTGTCATTGAGTACAAAACTAGTCTAAACAAGTGTAGTTTTTAAATTATTGAATTTGCTTATTATCTTATTTGCGTACATTAGAGATTTACTTTTAGACTTATACTTTGATTCACTCACAAATCCCTGCGAACGATCCCGACTTACCATCATATCTTGCTATAACGGACGAGTACACTTGCTCGTATGTTTTGTTTCTAGATCCGGTAATTCACCTTTATAAATTTAAAACTTGCACTAATAAAACGCACATCACTAGGTTAGATGGTTTAAAGCAATAAGTTAGTATTGATGCTAGACGAGTCACTATGATCATGTCCTCTTTCCCACCATGATGGTAGGTTATTTAATCGTGACAGGGTTAATAATCGGATTGGCGACTAAACAATTGAATGAATTAAAACAAGTAGACATTAGCTTCATATATAATTAATAGATGGATTAGGCTTGGCTAACCCGTTCTTCCTATCTATCTTCATCTATCTTTACTTTGCCTATTGTTAGTTTAGTTATTTATGTTATCGTATTTAGTTTTATTAAAAACATAAAAATCGTGTTAGCCTCTCAGGCTAAACCCAAAAAACATTTACTTGCTTTCTAGGTTAGAATAGTTAGTTTAGTAATTAGAATACCCTTAGATCACTTTAGCTTCGCTCCTAGTGAACGACCCTTGCTTACCTAGAAACTATCTACATTGACCGGGTACACTGCTCGTTAGTGTTTAGAGTCTATAGGCTAGTTCGGCAAAATATAAATTTAAAAACTTGGTAATATTTTATAGACCTAAAAAAACACATCAAGTTTTTGGCGCCTTTGCCGGGGAGTGAATTGTTATTATCTGTTAATCTGATTAGTATTTTAATTAGGTTTTTCTTTTTATTAGATTTTTAGATACTAACCATTAACTTGTTGTATATTAGATAGATTGCATTCATTGTATAATTTGCATATTTATTGTTTTTGTGTGTTTTTATTTTCTGTAATTTTTTGTTTGTTTTTATTTTTATTTTATTTTCTGTAATTTTCTGCATAACTGCTGTCGATACGGCGCATCTGTTTTCTCAGATGCGGCGTATTGCGTTTTAATAATTTTGAAATACAACGCGTTTAATAATTCGAGTACGACGCATCTTTTTCCCAAGATACGGCCTATTCTGTTTTTAAAAAGAAAATTTTTCGAAACCCTAACGCCATGCGACGCATCTGTTTTAACAGATATGGCGTATTTAATCTTTAAGTTGAAAACAATTTTCGAATTATTAAACAGGATCGGCTCATCGATTTTTATCGATACGGCGCATCTACTGAATCAAAAATCTTGTATTTTGATACGTAACGAAAATACGAAGCATTAGCTTTTGCTTATGCGGCGCATTTAATTTTTATAAATATAATTGATTTTTGATATCTACTTTGATCATTCCGCTACTCTCGCGCAAAAGTTGGTTTATTTTCAGGATAATGGATGGACCAAGCGTCACTATGGATGATTACATTTTGAACCCAACTGAAGATGTTACTTGGAATTATCAATGGTATGATAACTGGAAGCTTGCAGTAAACGGTAAGGGTAAGAGAAAACTCAATGTAGGTAACATTGAGTATCTCAAATTCCTTAAAAATTAGAAGTCCAGCTATCCCTTAAAATAATTCACTTAGCCTTAAGGAGAGTTCTTTACAAAACTTCTCCCAAATATTTGACGATAAAAGTGAATTATCTGATATTACATGTTCATGTCTGAAAAGAAAATTTTTAAGAGACAGGTTACTAAAAAGTGAAATTTGTATGCTAAACATTGATATAAACCTCTCTTCTTATAAATTACCTAAATATAAAAACACCGAATTCCACAACGAAAGTTATGATTTCCGTAAAAATTCTTCAGACATTGATCTATGTAATACATCATTTCCAAATTATAATCTCAATTTTGTAAGCTTAAAACATATTTGTTTCTAACCATAGAATAAATCATTATCCACTAAACAATGAGATTATAGCCAATAATAGAACGGTTATGCCAATTGCTCTTATCTTGAATTTATACATATCATATGGTATACCGTTTAACCCGAATTCGACGTATAAGGAAAAGTGTTGCGGAGGCCAAGGTACGTTCCCTATTTAAATTTTTGTTCACTGGCACAAACAATACGGCGCATCTAAATATTCTAAGCACCGTATCTAGATATATTAAAATTTATTGACCAGTCAACGAATTTTAAATAAATACGGCGCATCACAATTATGTGATGCGGCGCATCGTTTTTACCCTATAAATAAGAACGAGATACGCCGGATTTTGTTTTTACCCCTAATTGCACACGCAGTAAAAACACACACTTAAACCTAATTACCTCGTAATCTTGATCAAACCCTTTAATCCGAATTCGAGATCGATTTCTAACAAGCCACAAGGTAATAATCCTATTAATTCTATTTAATTTTACATATTGTAATTTTTTTTATAAAAATTAGGCTTTTACTTAATTATTGAATTGAATAAAATAGGTTTAGGGGGTTTGATTAGAATATAGTTAAGATGATTTCCCCTAAATTATTTTTGGCTTAATCATTTAATTACTGCCCAATTTGATTCAAGATGTAATTAGGGTTAGGAGGTGTTTGTTTTTGAATTTTGGGGGGAAAACAAATTTATTGGGTAAATGGAAGTATAAGATTTGGTATGATTAAATAGAAACCATGATGTTTACGTCACGGGGTCGGAATCTTGGAAAACGTGCCCAGCCCTTTTCTTTTATACTGATATAACATAAGATGCGGCACATTTAGGATAGATGATACGGCGCAACAAACTATTTTTAACCAATTTGCTTTAGCCTTAGTTGCGCCGTATTACATAATTAGATGCGACGCATGACAGATGAGCCGAACTCTAGTTTTATCATACGGCACATAAATATACATTGTTACATGCTCCATATCTATTATTTCGCCGCAGCGTATTACAGATACGACGCATTGATATTAGCAATGCGCCGTATCACCTGAGTGACAGAACACTAATTATTTCTCCTTTTTTTCTTTTCAGAATGGAACTACCTGTCGCAGCAAGTAGGCATCCGTGGCTACGTTTTGAGTTGATGGGGTTGACTCAGGGGCTGAGGATGATTACCTCACTAGACTCAGGAGATTTTATCACAGGAGGGTATTTAGTGTACCAGTTCTTGATTTTGAGAGTGTTGGGCATGTGGATGGTGGTAACACAGCAGATAGGTTACATACTAGGTTGGAGATGGTACACAATGGTGCTGAGGGTCAGGTTTTGTTCAGGTCGTATGCTTGGGAGAGATTGTTTAGGATTGAGGAGCCGTTGGTGAAGGTGTTGATACTAGAGTTTTTCAGTACAATGCAGTATAGAGAGGCCGATCTAGGGCTTGAGACGATCGATACTTTGGTATTCAGGTTAGGTGGGGTGCGTAGGTAGATGTCGATGCAGGAATTTATATTAGCTCTTGGTTTACACACTGCGGAGGAGATGGCATCTCCTGGTTTTGCCGATTACTGGGCCGGTAGTTTACGCATTGTTCCTGAGCGTACAGCATTGGGAGACTATTAGACGAGGATTTCATCTGGAGGTGACTCTACTACCACCACTCCCTCATACACATTGATTAGAGAGCCCATGAGGAGGCTTTGTCACCGTCTGATTGCCCTCACCATTGCGGGTAGAGGTCAGCCACCTGAAAAGGTGACTACTTTGGACCTTTTTCTCTTACGGAGCATGGACGAGGGGCCTGTAGTGAACGTCCCTCACTTCTTGGCACATTACATGCATAGGATAGCTCCAGGGAGAGATGGTAGGAGTCAGATGACTAGGGGCCACTTCGTTTCTCGTTTGGCTAGACATTTCAGAGTGTTAGGTGATGACGATCCTGTTGACTTCCAAGTGGATGTAGCTAGGCTACCGGTGATTGATACTGACTATCTTGTGACTAGGCTTGGGATTTGTGAGATGCTGATGGGAGGATGCATCTGGGTGCCGTTGGGGCCAGTTAGGCTGGCTGAGCCGGAGCAGCAGGGTCCCGATGCACCAGCTGCTGCTCCAGCTAAGGAGGGTCCTCATGCACCACCACCACCACCTGCTCCACGTACTATAGGTCAGAGAGTAGATAGAGTTGAGGAGGAGCTGAGGTCTTTGAGAGGTGTGATCGATGGTGCGAGGGATGATGTTGCTGAGATTAGGAGGGATATCGGTTGGTTAGTTAGGAGCCTTAGTCAGATCCTAGTGAATGATGGGATTGACCATCGTCGTCCTGATGGTACCTTAGTTAGAGGCATGAGGAGATATTCTCGGCTACCGACGCACCGAGTCAGACCTAGGACGGATGACGCTAGCACCTCGGGGACCCACTCAGCTGATGGAGATGACTCCCCACATCCTTGATTTTATATGTTTGGATTTATGGACATGGTTCCTCGTACATTATTATTCTTTTGGGATTGTACTAAATATTACTATCATGTTTATATTTAATGTTTCAGTTTATGTTTCTAATAGTGTTTGATTGAGACTGGCATTAAGTTCAGCATGAGTGACCGAGAGAGCCCGAGAGATAAGCCGATGATAACGTCATATTTACAACAGACTGTTAACAGTCTGTTGGTAAACACATGCGCCGCATCTAGTAACACAGATGCGACACATCCTATCTTTTATTTTCTGTTATTTTATTTTACTTTATTTTATTTCGTATTAATTCCAGGCTCGATACGGTGCATCCTCTTCTATAGGATGCGGCGCATCAACTGACCTGATGATTTACAATTTTATTTTTTTCAGTTTTATTTTTCTAACTACTAATGTTTTATGCAAGTTTGAACCTTCTTAACTCAGGTGTGTTAAAGTTTAGGTGGTATTATAGATTCATGTACTTTCTGTGGAACATCGATGATAAAGCGTAAACATTTCTCATCCACAAGAAAGTAGATTTTTGCTCATAAACGCATAATGGAGGATCATTCCGAGCAAATATCAGGGGAGTTTTTCCATTCTAATTCTTTTATTTTCTAGTGTTTAACCTTTAGCACAAACAACGAGGATGTTGTTAACTTAAGTGGGGGGGATGGAGAATTAGAATGCTTACTTGTCCCAAACTTTTTCAAAATATGCTTAAAATGCGCTTAATATACCAAAATTTAAATTTTTTTTAGCATGTTTTTGTTTAATTCTAAATTACATAACCGCACACATAACCTTATTTCTTCAAAAGATTAAAACTTTAGTGTGCCGGTGACTTGTAAACTTTAGAACTTGGCATGTGTACTATTCGAGACCACCATAATGAGTATTATTGATATAATTGGAGTGACTTGTCTAACTTGGTAAATTTCTAGGATTACACCCAAAAAGCCTTTATATGTTATGTGATATTAACTAACTACACTGGTTAGTTAACCCCAGTGTAAACCCTTTTGTTTACTCTCACTTTTAGAGTAAGATACCCCTAGAAAAACCCGCAGAGCCATTCCTTTCGTTTCTTACACCTTTGTTAAAATGTTTCGTTACACCCTTACACCTTAGCCTACCCCATAGATTAAAATCTGTGGTTAGTTACTTTAGGCAAAGTGTGTTTCCTTACATTACCTGTGTTCGCGTGCGTAATTCATTATCTTTGGTTAGGTCGGGAAATTGCACAATGCAACTGGAGTGACATATTGTATAATTTTAGTTTATTTTTCGTGTGTTTACTACTTTCACTATTACAGTTATTTCTGAAAGTTATGAAAAGAATGGAAAAATTATCCGGAAAAATCGTGATAGAAAAAGTTGTGAAATTTTACACATGCCAAAAAAAAAAAAAAATCGAAAAAAGAGTAAAGAAAAAGAAAGAAGAAGTTGGTGGTTTGAAAAACCAACGATGTAAAGTTTTGTATAAGTGGTAGATATCGCCACTATTTGTTGTATTATATTTATGGATTGCAAGGGAGTTGGCCGTTATGGGAACACCAACTAAGGTTTATTCTTTGTTTAAGATATTATTGATTCTAATTCGTGTCTAACCAAAGCGTGAGTTTCAAGTTTCAAAAGCGTGAGTTAGTCAATGATATGTGTCTTATTCATGGGATGGTTGGGAAAGTAATTAACCACACATTGGGAATTAATCTATTTGTTTCGTTTATTTTTTTATTTTACACCAATTTTTATCCCAACTATTATCTATACCCAACCGTATTATTATATTCATTGTTAGCTTTCGAGCATCCGAATATGATAATGGCTAAGTAAGAATGTCAATTGTATGAATAAGGTAGTGACCATCCGAGTATTAGATTAATTGACTAACGCGCCAGCGATCTGGTGTGTGACTTGGTGACCATCCGTTATGCAAATAACGCGCCAGCGATCCAAGAAGCACACTATTGACCATCCGTTATTTGAGGCGTCGAGGATTCGAGCTAGCGATCTACTAAGTTTGTGCAGGAGATGTTTGAACGAAGCTAGGTTTAACCCCTAAGCCTTTTCAACCGTTTTTACCACTTTAGACTTGTCACTCCTTAGCTTTAGTGGTGGAGATGTGTATCCTTGCCAAGCTTATGATAGAATACTCGTCACGACCGAGCAATTGAGCGAATTACTTAAATGATACCACATAGATTGGTTGAGTGATTTGAGTGATTTCATTTTCCTATTTTGTGAGGTGTTTGGTTGTGTAATTGAGATTGAACGAATGAATGCTTAACTATAAAAATCCTAGACAGCTATTTAGGATACATTTTCATAAGTTTAATCTAAGGTTTACTTGAGGACAAGTAAAGTTAAAGTGGGGGGATATTTGATGACATCAAATAACAACATATTATTAGCATCATTTATCCTATGTATATTGCTTGTTTTATATTACTTTATATAAGATTTGATACTTAATCGCTTACTTTTGTAAATCTCAGTTATTATCAAGCAATTGGGGAAAGTTATGGAAAAAGACGTGTTTTGGAGCAAAAACGAAGATATTAAAGAAAGCCTACTGATCAGACACTCAATACGGCGTATCAATGCTAATTAGATACGTCGTATCCATATACTTAGAAGATTTCAAGACCTTGCCTGACTTTGATGAATACGGCGCATCCATCTTTTAGAATACGCCGTATATGAAACTTGGTCGATTTGAAGAACAAGAGATATTTGAAGAATACGGTGTATCGGATTCTTTGGATACGCCGTATAGAATCCCTAGCTATTTGAAGACCAAGACGGGATTACATTGAGTACGACGTATCTAATCCTTGAGATACGCCGTATATGAGCCTCAACCGAAAAACCAAGTGAAGAATCAAAGCCAAATGAAGAAATAACGTTTACGTAACAACTTTAGAGGATGCTTCACTGTTTTGGTCATAAAATCTTCATCCGGACTCTGTTTTAGGTGATTCAAGCGGCCACGCGAAGAGAAAAAGGATACCTAGCTGTTTATAAAGGAGATGCGGCGCATAAGGCTAATAGATGTGCCGTATCAGGGTCGGAACTGCAGCAGATTATTTTTGGTAAACCTTGGAGGCTACTCTTGCTTAATCCTATAAATACCAAAGCCCTAGAACGACTTTGGCATCACTTTTATCAGTTGGGGACACCCCAAAAACGTCCCCAACACCTCTTCCTTCAATCCTTGAAGATCGATGTAGAAAATCTCAATACTTAACTTTGTGTATCATTCGGTTAGCATAATAAATTTGTCTATGGATTTTTATGTTTAATTTTGATGTACACTCTATCTTTTGCTGATATTATGGGCTAACACCCTTAGGTGTTAGCCATGTTTATGAAGTTTTATTAGTTTATATGATTGTGTTGATTGATTTACTTTGTTATTGGATTGGGTGCTTGTCGATAAAAACTCGTTTATTGTTTATAACTAGTAGAAGTCTATGTAACTAGTTTATGATCCTTATAACTTTAATTGATGTGACTTAACTTCCTGTAATTGTGGTTGCTTTGGTTGAGTTATATGCGTGTTAACCCGAATCTCTATTAGGAATCATTGTTTGGCATAAACGGAACGTGTCTACAACCTAATAGGACTAGTAGCGTGTAATACCGAACTAGGTTAGATGGTTTAAAGCAATAAGTTAGTATTGATGCTAGACGAGTCACTATGATCATGTCCTCTTTCCCACCATGATGGTAGGTTATTTATTTGTGACAGGGTTAATAATCGGATTGGCGGCTAAACAACTGAATGAATTAAAACAAGTAGACATTAGCTTCATATATAATTAATAGATGGATTAGGCTTGGCTAACCCGTTCTTCCTATCTATCTTCATCTATCTTTACTTTGCCTATTGTTAGTTTAGTTATTTATGTTATCATATTTAGTTTTATTAAAAACATAAAAATCGTGTTAGCCTCTCAGGCTAAAACCCAAAAAATATTTACTTGCTTTCTAGGTTAGAATAGTTAGTTTAGTAATTAGAATCCCCTTAGATCACTTTAGCTTCTCTCCTAGTGAACGACCCTTGCTTACCTAGAAACTATCTACATTGACCGGGTACACTGCTCATTAGTGTTTAGAGTCAATAGGTTAGTTCGGCAAAATATAAATTTAAAACTTGGTAATATTTTATAGACCTAAAAAAACACATCACTAACTTAGGATATTTTAATACTGATTAGGATAACTAGATAATACGTTCCACTTTTAGTGATCGACACTCTACTTACCATTATATACAAACTGACCGGGTACACTGCTCGTTAAGTGTGTGTGTGTTATTGATAAGTCGGCTAAATATAAATTTAAAACTTGAGTAGGCATTAATACTGCTAAACCGCAACGACACATCACGCGCATCAGTACACATCCGAATCATGTTTCTTAAGACGTTCAAGCAAGTTACCATATAGGAGATTAGCCAGTTTTCTTAAGCCTAACATTGATATCACCCACCCAACACAATTAATAACACACAATCAACCCATAATCAATAGATAGGTTTCACTACATCTAAGCAAACACAAGAGAAACCTAGCCTAGCATGTTAATATAAAGACAAGCATAAGATATAATCAAGCAACACATAGACATATTGATTGATTTGAAGGAAGACTTATCTTTAATTAATCATGAATGAAACAAGAGTGAAAAACCCTTGAAAACACTGTAAAATTCGACCTCGGGTTTCTCCTAGAAGTTCCTCCCACAAGTTGCACACTAATGAATGAAAATTACAAGAGTATATATAGATTTTACAATCTGAAGGCGTCACCTTATAGGGTGTGACGCCGTCACCTCGCCGTGATTAGGGTTCCATGATGGCCTAGATTCATATCTGACGCCGTCACCTTGTCAAGTGTTCTGGGGCGTCATTCTTTAACTTAAGCCGTGAGTTCCTAGGGCGCCTCAAAGGCTGACACCGTCACCTCCTAGCTCCAAAATAGTTCTGGCCCGTCATGTGTAATCTTCATATCCACCTCTTTGCACGCTTGACGCCGTCACCTGGTATAACGTGACACCGTCAAGTACTGTTTCCAGCATGATTTTGAGACTTTGTCGTTTTCTTCACTTTTATGCTCCAAAAACGTTAAAAATGCATCCTTTTCCAGAATTCTTCTCCAAAGTACCTAAAATGACAAAAGGAACGATTTAAGGCAATATTTGATCAAATAATTACGACTTAGGGTTTAAATGACCCCCTAAAAGCGTAACACTTTTCGCCTTATCAATAAATATAATAAATAGAAATTTATTATTAAATTAATTTATGAAAATTACCATTTGTCACAGTCTCCTCACCTTATGGGGAAATCCGTCCCGGATTTTAGTTCACGTCATTCGATGAGTTAGAAAAGAGATGCGGATATTATCGCTTGATTTCATCCTCTCGCTCCCAAGTGTACTCGGGGCCTCTGCGAGAGTCCCAGTGGACCTTCAAGATTGAGATACGACTTTGCTTATGTCATTTAACTTCCCGGTCCATGATCTCAATTGGTTCTTTGATGAAATTCAGCCTTTCGTCGACTTGGATCTCTTCCAAAGGAATAGCTTGATTATCATCAGATAAACACTTTTTCAAGTTGCTCACATGAAAAAAGTCATGCGCAGCACTGAGTTCAGAAGGCAATGCGAGTCTATAGGCCACTGTCCCGACTCTTGCAAGAATCTCGAAAGGTCTAATGTAACGAGGGTTCAACTTCCCACGTTTACCAAATCTGATCACGCCTTTCCATGGCAAGACCTTCAATATCACTCTATCACCCACTTGAAACTTTGCCTCTTGTTAGCATAGCTCTTTTGGCGATCACGAGCAGCTTGTATTCGATTCTTGATCTGCACGATTTTCTCAGTAGTTTCGTGAACTAGATCTGGTCCAGTAAGTTGGCTTTCTCCGACCTCAGCCCAACATATCGGTGATCTGCACTTACGACCATAAAGTGCTTCATACGGTGTAGCCTTGATACTGGTGTGATAGCTATTATTGTAGGAAAACTCGACAAAAGGCAAATGCCTATCCCATCCGTTTCCAAAATCAATAACACACGCTTTGAGCATGTCCTCCAATGTCTGAATGGTCCTCTCACTCTGACCATCAGTCTGAGGATGATAGGCTGTGCTCATATCAAGATCTGTTCCCAATGCATCCTGAAGTGACCTCCAAAAGCTGGATGTGAAACGACTATCTCGATCAGAGATAATAGAAACAGGCACTCTATGCCTTGCAACAATTTCCTTCACGTATAGTCGGGCAAGCTTGTCCATACTATCATTCTCTCTTATAAGAAGGAAATGTGTAGACTTGGTGAGACGGTCTACGATTACCCATATCGTGTCATAACCGCTCGATGTCCTTGGCAGTTTGGTGATGAAGTCCATAGTTATTCGCTCCCATTTCCACTCTAGGATCTCTGGTTGTACAAGCAACCCTGACGGTCTCTGGTGTTTAGCCTTAACCTTCGAATACGTTAAGCACATGCTGACGTACTTAGCTATATCCGCCTTCATGTTTGGCCACCAATACAGCTTTTTCAAGTCTAAGTACATCTTGTCAGCTCCCGGGTGAATGGAGTACTTGGACTTGTGTGATTCGTGAATAATCAAATCACGAATTCCTCCATACAGCGGGATCCAACTTCTGTCCCCATAACACAAAATTCCATCAGATCTCTTTACGAAGCCATTCTCGCTCTCTGGCATACTGTAAATTTTCTCATTTGGTTGATTCTCTTCCTTGAGTGCCTCAACCTGAGCCTCTAGAATTTTCATTGGAAGAGGGGAAACAATCATCATCCCTAATGATCTGACTCTGAGGGGTTTGATCCTCTCCTTTCGGCTAAGAGCGTCGGCAACTACATTCTCCTTGCCTGGGTGGTAACGGATCTCACAATCATAGTCGCAAAGCAATTCTAACCATTGTCGCTGTCTCATGTTCAGCTCTTTCTGGTTCAAGATATGCTGTAGACTTTTGTGATCCGTATACACCACACACTTAGTACCATAAAGGTAGCCTCCAAATGCGTAGTGCAAACACAACTGAGCCTAACTCTAAATCATGAGTTGTGTAATTCTTCTCATGAGTTTTCAGTTGTCGAGAAGCATACGCGATCACCTTTTCTCTCTGCATTAACACGGCTCCCAAACCTTTGTGTGAAGCGTCACAATAAACGACAAAGTCTTCACTACCTTCAGGTAGGGCCAAAATAGGTGCACTTCACAACTTTTCCTTAAGGAGTTGAAAATCTTCTTCTTCATCATCTCCCCAGTCATACTTCACATTCTTCTGAGTTAATGCAGTTAAAGGCTTAGCTATCTTGGAGAAACCTTCGAT